>JAANSM010005414.1:0-10157 GCA_036850725.1 Orchesella villosa | reverse complement strand
AATACCACCATCAGGCAACCGACCCTGCATTTAGAGCAAATAAGTTGTGTCTGTGAATGCCCCAATATCCTAAAAACGCCTTATCTGTCATTTTGTTCAAGGTCTATTTTAGAGCTATAGGATTTTTACCTTTTTATGCTGTTTTGCTGAGCTTTAAACTTTACTTTCCTGCAGACATGATTGTCAGAGAGAACCTTGCGTGATTTATTTTGAATTATAATAATAATAGCAGGCAAGTAGGAGTGACAAGACAATGGATGACTGAAAGAAACGTAAGTACGCACATGGCTCATGAGTATTTGGATGGTCAAAAAAATATGCATGGTTTGCGGGTGAGCTCCGGTCTATTATAAATCGGGGCTAAGCAAACAGACGTTTGTAAGCGCTCTCTGTAATTTAACAGATTCGGTACTCTTTATTATATGACGTACTAAGGTAAGTAAACAACACAGACCCCCTACAAAAGAACCGATTCTCCGTCACAATTTGTTATTGTCAGGGACTCAGTAATACTTCATGAGAGGTCACCAATACGGATTTCTGATATTTACTTTTACTCCCCGTGCCATTTGAATCGTCCATATATTATTGGTTTGGTTTGATTCATGTAAGCTGTAAAGGAGGGAGCGAGGTTATTTATTTGTAAGTGCCGTGGAAAGTTTTATACTTTCACTCTTCAACGGCTATGAATATTATCCTCTTCAACTGAGGTGGAAAATAAAACACACATTTTGAGTAGGCTTATAATTTGAGTACACGTGGAACACCTAATTTATTTTCATTTCGAGGTCACATACAGGCGAGAATCATAAAGTATAACTTTTGACAAGAGAATAAAGAGCTATAGAATGCAAAGTCGCTAGTTGGGATGCAACTCTGAACGGAATTTCAATAAGGCGATATTATTCTGTTTCAAAATAAATGAATATCTAAAGTAACACGTTACGTTAGCGCTACAGCTTTCCAGTGCCAGTAAAGTCGTTGCAGATGCTGAATCCGTGTGTGCTTTAACCCAATATGATTGAATAGCGTCATAATTGCTAATAAGAGTATTATGTACTTACTACCTTACATATACTGTATCTATGCTCTCACATATGTGGGCTTACTGCTCACTACGAGTATATTCCCTTTCTATTTTCTGACAGGTGTGTGGCCAAAAGCAAACATGATGCGGGCGGGTGGCTTGCAGTCTCAAAGGAAACGGAAGAAAATAATGCGTAGACACAAATCAGCTATGTGGTATCTGATATCGCGATAACGTTCCTCAGTCCTCAAGGCAAGTGCCTTGCAATCTTTTTGCAAACGCAAATGCCTTGTGGATAAATCACACCCAATTTGTTGTCTTAAGTTGGACCTTCGAACGCGCAATTTTCTCCGATAATGCAACCACGCTTGAGCAAAATTAGATACTTGATGTATGTATAAATATAATAGTATGCTTTCTTCCGAAGTTATGTTTACAAGAACTATCCTATACACAATATCCAATGACATCCACAAACACAATTTTATTGTCTATACCATTTGGTAGACCTAACTGCATTGAGGCATAATTTACTAGATCGTATTCGCATCCGACCCGACTGCTAGTAATTCAACAATATCTCATTTCATACTATAGCGAGTGACTACATACGCTCATGAACATATTCTCAAAGACTATTTCGGCCACTAATCGTAAGGAGTAGACAATTTATAAGTCTGTTTTTATTTTTCGTCATTCCATTATCCTTCCTTGTTACTGACCAGATCTTTCCGCTACGTTGTTGTGCATGAATTGCTTTCAGTATCGTATTATCCAGGGATTCTGTGAAAAAAGAATGTGAAAAGCCGCATGAGGAAGCAGTAGGAGAATATTTATGTTCAGGGTAAAAATGTAATCCCAATGTGCCGCATAAAGCCAAAGAATCGCCATTTCCATGCCAGTTGAATCACCCCACACTATTTTTCTCTCGTTCTCGATGTCGACTTCTTCCTTCAACCTATCTTCACAACTACACATGATATGACAGAAAGGTTATAACGAACGTGACCAGCAGTCGGATCAACTTAGATCAGAGTATTTTGAGACCCACTGATTCATAATTAAATTTATTGCATGCACCAGCTTGCCTTTTATCCCTAACGCTAGAATGCTAGAAAACTTTAAACATCTATATATACATTTATAACTCAAGTATCTCCCTTAAATCCTCATAGTGGCAACAAACAACTCGTACATGTATGGTCTATGGACGGACACGCTCACAGTCACACATTAGTATGCCACATTAAAAGGAGTACTGAGCAATGAGCAACCCACATACTTTCCAACTGCATGGTAGCAATACTAATCAGAATATATTGAAAGTTGTTGGTCATCCTATCCTCGTAACTTTCGTCTGTATTATTAGGGTTAACTTCTCCTCTTCTCTATCCATTTTCATCTCCATAATGATTGTTTTCAACGACACATAAAACGGTGAGCTTGTTTTTAAGGTTCGTGGATCGGACACTGAGAACCGAGGTAAAAGAGATGATAAGATGGCGTATGAGGTACGAGAAGTATGGATCATTGAGTTTGTATGGAATGCATGTTCTGGAGTTATACTACTCACACACACACGGTGCTTTTAATAGCGAATTGATGTTTTTGTTTATACGCAACCAGATTGTTTGTAGAGATCGCATTGCAGCCTAGATTACTAACAAGCGATACTAGCGAAAGCAATTAAAGTACACACTATATTGAATGAATCAAGACAATATTGCGTCGTTGTTGACGAATTAGCTAGCGGACACTGACCATGGTTCCGTGCTTTTTCTTGGAAAGGAAGTTGATTTTACACCATAAGTATATACCCACCAGGTTTCTTTTAATGATATTGCCAAATGCCGTCCGTAGTTCCAGAATACAAGAAAATAACCTTCCGTAAAAGGTTTATCTACTATGTACAAGGAGTTGGAATCAATATGAAATAAAATTAACTTCATAGATGATGGTGCGTCAATTCTCAATTCATTAATATATTCCTACCACAACATGAAAAAGAGTTCTGACCGCGAGCATGGCATCTAACACCGTGCTAGTTACAACTGAATAGTGTAGATGAATGGTGGTGACGGAATTCAGTCGCTTGGTGTTATTCTTATCACTTATTGAGTTAGTCACAAAATATGCAATAATTCTGCGCGACAGACAGCGAAGTTTAACGATTGAAGGCTTGCTTATTTTTTTTGGAAATGTTGGTACATCAGCAGTTGTATCTTGTATCCTAAACACTTGGACATGATTCGGGTTCTTTGGAGTGGAAACTGTGGAAATACTATTTTGTATAGTACCTAATCCATATGTTATCCGGCGTACAAACAAACTCATACTATGTAACTTGCGCCTTGCGCCTCAAAAAACTGATCATGGAGCTTCGGTGAAGTCCATCAACCAGACAGAGACGAGGCCATTTCCTGTTNACAAACAAACTCATACTATGTAACTTGCGCCTTGCGCCTCAAAAAACTGATCATGGAGCTTCGGTGAAGTCCATCAACCAGACAGAGACGAGGCCATTTCCTGTTGTCTATTTTTCTAGATACAAGTTTTATTCTTATAAGACTGTGCATCTTATGATATATTGTGATCGTGTGAATCATATATGTTTAACATAAAGCTTTTATCCATTAATATAGAAAGCAAATATTTTTGTAAGTTACGAACTCGACAACTACTTTTACTTCCGTTTACCCCCACACATAAACACCACGTACTTAATCTACACCCGTATGACGGTGACAGTAGGTCATATTGCAGAGGAGATGGGCATGGGTTCGTTAGAATATAGTTTTATTGTCATTCATATTCAAGGTTTGACTAGACTAATTAATGACGCAAGGCAAATGAACTAAAGACTTGTTTAGTCAAACTTAAATATTACATTACATATATAAATCGTACTTGTTTTCGATTGTATACATATATACGTATTATTCCGTTTGCTTGAAAACAAAAATTCACACGAAAAACCGAAATGACGGAGTGAAAACAAAGACAAAATAAATAAATCATGCATATGGGTGGAGACTGATGACTATGTAGAAAACAAACAGATGTACAGTGTACAATTAGCAATCAGGCAATTATATGCTAGGAAAATACTGCTGCTCAATGGTGCCTAATAGTCAGCATATAAAGGAATCCTTGTCAAACACTATATATAACCTTACCACGCCATAGCCGATCACCGATATAAATTTTACTTTCTCCTGCAAGCATACATGCAAGCACCTATATGCTCTACTACCTACTATTTTGTCTTTACTTTACTATCTTTTATTTCTCTCACTCTCGGATCTCGATTTCAGAACAATCACAAAGACATTGAATATTGCCCATTCCAAAAACGAAATGTTCACGAAACACAAGGAGTATATATAGTTTAACAAGGGGACATCCATCCCGGTTAGAGTACATTTTCAACATATTGTAACCGTCAAAATTCATAAATAATTCATGCACCCAAAAAATGGCACAGATGGCCACAGAAGCTAGTAGAATTGAGAATCTCAAATCAGTTCGCTGTTAGTACCACGATAATCTGCGAATTGACTATGTTCAATATGTACGAGAAATTCATACGTATTCGAATTGAAAGTATGTTCACGTCCCCCACATAGAGCTTCTGTCATCAACATCATCAAAAAAATATGTAAATGAATAGGTAAAAGTGTTTTCTGCAAAAAATAGTACGTTGATGGCGTAAAGGGTGACAACGGCGTAAAAGCAGAGTTCTTTGTCCTGTCTGTGAACTTTATTATTATTGCCTTGTCTAAAAGTGATCATGAATTAATGATCTTTTCCCCCTTGTAAAGTGTGACCAACCACCATCACCGCTAATAGGATCTAATTTGCGGAGGAGTATTATTCTTTTGTCGCTTACTCTCTGTGTGGTGCGCTCCACTTCAGTTAGTCTCTCGTTTTTATTTTACGATCCGTTTTTTGCATGCACAGACCAAGCTTCCAGCCATTTTATGAATAAGTTAGTTACATTAAAGAGCATCAAGACTAGCGTGAAGTACAAGCCTTTTATTCTGGGATTACATTGCAATTTAAATGTGAGCTTTGCTTGTTCACTAATGGGGGTATCTTGCTTGCGTGTGTTTGTGTTATGAACGTTCTAAACGCATTTTTTCTCTCCCACATTTAATTTTGCAGGTTCATTACACACTGACAACGGGGTTCGCAAACTAGTAATTTGTTTTTCACTTTTCACTACAAAGGCATACATAAATATGACATATATATTAAATTTAGAGTATTTTTGGAAAGAATACTTGACTTTCAACCTGGCCTATCAAAGTGGCATATTAATATGCCATCTTTCTATCCTTTAACGTTCATGACGATTACTTTATTCAAACAAATCGAATACTCTAAGCGCTTTATGCATTCTGTAAGCTCAATTTCGTTCTAAATCATAAAAATGAGGCTTCCCCATCGGAGCTAACTGCTGGTTCAGTGGCAGTGGAGGATAAAGTATACTGCGATATTGACCTCCTCCACGTACCATTTCAAGTATTGACTAATACTTTCAAGCAGATAAGCAGACAAGTTAGAAATAGAATTAATAAACTAGTGGGTACATCTGCAAAGTTGTCATCATAATCATGGAGAAGAGATCTGCAAAGCAAGCCACATGAAATATAACATATGGCCGTTATTACCTAATTCAAGTATATTTCCCCCTTGTCAGTTACATTGCATAAAAGGGATTTATCAGCGACGATTTTCCTCTTCCATTACTTCTTTACGTATTCGTATTATCAAATAATAATATTCTCTTCATCGTAAAATGTAATTTGAGAATATCTTTCCGAATTGATTAAGGCATTTAAATTTTGTCCTTGCTTTTTCCCAACTGAATACTGAATACTAGGATTCTTTTTGGGATGACTAAATCTGTCTGCAAATGACAGGCGTTTAATGTTCACTGAACCAAAATTCAATTATTGCTTCAACTTTCATTAAATTTTTACGTAAAGAACTTTTTCACTCTCAGAAGTTGTCTTACATAACCCACCAACGGAAATTCATAATGACGTATATACTTCCTACACGTAACACGAAACAGGAAGTATAATATCAGCCATTAACCTGCCTATCTTTTTAAGTCTGATGGGTTCCGCTAACGTAAGAATTTAAAACATTTGTATTATTTGTATTCATACAAGATATTTTCCTGTTAAGTTTTTTTTTTTGAGTGTGAACTTTTATTTCTATAAAGAAACTTCACTTACACTTTTGTTGGTTGGAGGAACATATGAAAGTAGTACAAAAATCCAGCATACATAGGGTGAGTCAGTGAATTACTGCCACTTTATAAAGCCCAATGCCATATGCTATGCATTTACTCGAAGAATAAAAACCACCGTTTTGTTATTGTCATATTTTAGTTAATAAATGGCATACACGGGATATGTTTGCACATTCAGTGCTCAGGCTCCGATTTGAAGTTTGAGTAGAGTTATATGCAAGAGCATATATAATTTCCTAGCATTAGCTACCCAAATGAATTACGTTAGCCTCAAAGTATGAAATTAAAAAACTTTTGAAGGAGCGTCATTAATGCAAATTACTATCGCAGTAATAGATGATACATGGCTAGAAGTATTTTGTGGAAGGGCAAGTCTGAGTTACACTTTTCTCATATTTAAACAGCCAAAGTTATTTGTAGAGTGAAACTGAAAATGCACGGCCATGGCTAACTGTGAGTATGAATCATGTCATACCATTCTATAAAAATGATATATCTTTCTTCAAAATTATTGTGCTAATTTCGAGTAAAGGGGAGTATGTGCAATATGATAACGGATTTCCTTACACTTATTCATTTCAACAATCTGAGATGCATACGCTTTTAAAAAGAATCATTCGAAGTACCATATAGACATATGCAAAAACACTACGCCATATATCATACGGGGCAAATAAACCCTTTGAACGTAAATTGCTCGTATATTCAGACAATCGTGCCATTAGATCGCGTGACTCTCAATTTTTCAAATATATTACGACTGGTATCATCAAGAGTGGCTTCCATAAAGACTGTCGGTAAGGGGGAAGAAAGTACGACGCGTTCATAAAAATCTACTTCAAACTTAAGGAATTGGCTGTAGTATGATTAAGGAAGCTGGTAAGAATATCCTCCTACGTTTGAACGCAAAAGCGTCAAAGTAAATGGGAAGCACTTAAATAAAATCCCTTCACATTTTTCAAGCTCAGAAAAAGAGAAAAGCAAAGAAAAGAGAAGTCTGGAGAGAGTGCAAGTAAACTACATACATCTACTTCGTTTTAATAGTTCAGTCAGAATAGACAATGAAGGTGTAAACAAGTCTCAGTCTACATTGAAATATACGACTTATTCATTGTCTTTACTTGTGGCAAAATAAGCTCCTTAGTACGAGTAAAAATTGATAATTGCAACACATACCCCAGTTTCCAGTTTGCCTTATAATTAAAATCACACTCATGCACAACGCACTCATAGATCCACGCTGCGTACGTCGTGTAACTATTTTACTCTTGTTTACGTATGACAAAGTACTTAAACTAAATCCCAAGCTGACAATGATAAACAATAAACATACTACCAGTTGAGCCTTTCAAGTCTAGTAAAATTATGCGTAGATAGTGTCTGAGTCATAATTGGTCGTTTTGCATTAGGTACAAGCATTGAAAAACAGCTAAAAATTGTTATTGGAATGGTTTAATTGGAGGATTCGATGACATCTTCTCCACTTAAGTACGTACAGTAAGCATATCGATTGCATGCTGAGAGTGATCCTGAACTGAACAGTTTTGGGTACAAGCAAAATAATGATTCAAGGAAGTATATTACGGCAATTTGTAAAATTTGACAATATTCGAGTACGAGACGGAATGGAAACGAGATGGAATGACCACTCCAATAACTTCTTAAGATCAACCTTTGATAACTAACGAGCCTGTCTAGACTCTAAATTATATAAACAATTTACGAAATATCCTAATCACTCATACCTGCTTTTACTGTATGTTTAATGCACAATTATCTCCAAAAGAAGACATTTAAGCTGACAGACAAACTTTAGTTCTACAAATGGCAACGATTCTTCAATAGATTTCTTGTGAAATCAAAATCAAGAAGGCTTTCAGCCTTTCAAAGAAAAAGACGTACATATAACGTTACCTGTTAATAATGTTACATTCCCAAAACCGCTAAAAGATCGAGTACAAAGTCTTCCCACTAATAATACCATCCACTAAAAGTATGTATTCCAAAGACTCCATCAGCTAATTAATATTGGTAATCCTCTCTTGCCATGATCCGCTTAACAGATGTGCGTGACTGAGTCTATATGTGCATAGTTATGTATCATTTTCACTATCAGTACACCAATATACAAGATGTACAGCAAGCCACGATTATTAGATTTACTTAGATATACTCTCCTTGCTAGTACGCTACATACTTGCTAAGGGACCGAAGGATCAAAGTAACGTAATGCCAGCTACTCAGGCGAAAAAGATAATTAGGGTTTGGAATATACCATCAAACGCTCGATGATACATTTAGGATGGAATACACAAGGAACTATTTTGGTAACAGTCAACAGATGATATATTTTGTATTAAATGCATAAGTTAGTATGCCTGAGTTAGTAAAAAATGCATAAAACATCCAAGGGTATAGAGTATATAGGTTTGGTCTATCTGAGAATAACATAGGAGGATAGGCAGTGACGTCAGTGGAGTATTGTACATTCCTGTCTATGGTAATACATATGTGATAATGTATATGATGTAAAACATCATACCTCAGAACGCATTACTATTTCTATACCCATTAAATGGGGATTTGCAATTTGCAGTACGTAAGTTGGCGTTAATTGATGCATCGAACGGTAGTAGGCTTATGAATAACTATCTCTGTGCTTTGACATGCTTCTAAATTAATGCAAATTCAAAATTATTCTTCATTTTGAATTTTAACTGGTTACATTATAATGAGCTTATACCAATAAGTGACAGACAAGACCAAAAAGTACTTTCCACGATTTTATACTCAACCCACGCCGTAAACGATTGTTTTACCACAGTGGAGACCACTGCCTTTCACAAGCTTCTCACTTTCAATGAAATCTATCTACATAAAAACTTGAAAGCTTGTTGGTAATGATCTAACGAAAATATCATAAGTAGACTTAGTCCAGCTAAATAGCATACATATACATAGTCTGTATCAAATTACGATGTCAATTCCCTTATCAACTAATGAGTTTCTGTTCCGGTACTCCACAAGGGATATCGGCTTTCCAACACCATATACAAAAACAACTATCTACACTTGGGGTTTTGGATTTCAAAAAATTCTACTTGTGATACTTGCGATAAACACCCTGAAATGATTCGCTTTGAGGAAGATATATTGTGTGAAAGTGACGAAAATAATGATTTACGTACATGAAGCTGAGCCTTTTCAAATACCATGTAGTTATACTTACTCCTGCACCACCCAATATGATTCCAAATAACATTCTAGCGTCACAGCCAACCACTTCCTGTGTCTCTACAAGGCGGAATTCAAAAAGACAAAGTAATTAGGGGAATATGAATGACGGGAAACTACCTCCTTACTTCTGTGTTAGACTGAAATAGAAGTCTACTGTCAAAAATATATTTCCACACATAAAACTTTGTATATACACCACAGTAGTAATGCTTCCCTGGAATTAGGCTATTTATATCCTTCCAAAAAATGCTATATCTGTCTGGAATTTTTAAGACATGTTTAGATGTTTCAGTGATTTTGAAGATGATTTATATTTCCTCCGCCCATTCACCTCGCAACTGTGCAAGTATAACGCTATTTACCTACAGAATTCTTGTAATCAATATGAAATATGGATTGATGAGATGCTTTATAAACAATAGCAAAAAATATACCTCGTTAGAGTAGTTTACACAAGCACAAGGTCACTAATAAATCGAAATGAACGAATACTTTGGCATTCTTACGGATTCCATGCAATTGCTGGCTAGTCTCACAACGCCCCGATAAATATCAAACTGCCAGCTTGAATGTGTGTGTTATGTATAGAAAAGATATTTTCATTTCTAACATTTCTAAACGTTCCTCATA
>JAANSM010005413.1:0-10158 GCA_036850725.1 Orchesella villosa | reverse complement strand
GCTTCCAAAAACCATCATTTAAAAAAATTTACTTGTTTATTCCATGAACGTTTGTACTCATTTCAAACTCTGGGTAGAAAAGGCAAAGGTTTGTTGAGGGGAATCAGGTCGATATATATAAACGTAATATTCTATGTACTCAGAATGTGAAAAGCAAACGACTTTTGAATGATCAAAAAATTCAAAAAGTATTTCCTCTAGGGTCACCAAAAGCCAAAGATTTCGGAGGCAAAATCTCATGATCAGATTCATGAAGAGCATCTCATTTTTCCAAGAAACTTTTTTTGTGTACATTCCTAGAACTTGATGGTTGAAGATATCTCTAAAATTAGAAAATGAACGTATTCTCCAGTATGATCCTGAAATAATTACGTGCATAGGGAAGTAAAGAGGGAGAGATATAAATGTAACATGCTATGAACTTTAACTGCCATTTCCCATGGTGATGAGCACACGTCAGAAAGTACGTCTTGGAGGAAAAAGAGAAAAATTTAAATCAGTAAGTGAATATTTGGCAACAGCTCCCAATGGCAAGCGGATGATACAAGAAAAACTAGCATATTGCTTGCTACACCTGTGCTCAAGATTTCATGGAATCGACAATCCGTAAAAAATCCTATTTCCCTAGCTGAGCACGCCTGGGTCGTTGCAAGGATCCATTTTTCAACAGCTGGTGACATGAGTACAAAAAATCGCAGCTTTTTCCCTTTCTCATAAGTACATAGTCTACCCGGTACATGTTGTCAACCCCACGAAACGGTACACACACACAATATAGTACTTATACGACCATAAGGCCGGAATACTTTTTTTCTTCTGCTTCATACGACGAAGCACGCACTGGATCACACATACAGAATTCGCTTCCTTTTTTTCCTCAACTGAAGGTTATACGAAGAGACATTGTTGGCAACACGGTGTTCATAAAGTCAGAAGACGAACGAAGCCGGCTTAAGTCCAATTTCTTCGATCAAAAACTCTCCCATGTGGATACGAAATAGAAGAATTATATATTTCCCCCCTGTACGTTTCTCCTAGGTATATGTCTTCCCGCTTTACTAATGGTTTTATTCTGTTTTCCTTTAACTACATCGTCTTATACACCACTTGTGTTTATTCGTAGCTCAGTTTTATGCATTTTTATATCTATATAATGACACTTTCAGTAGAGTAGATATATGCACAATAATATCATATTAAACATGCTTGATCCCTCCTCCAAACTAGCTTTATGACTCTCTTGCAATATTATCCTCTTTCCGTCATATATCAGCGCTCAAAGCCTCTGCTGCCAAAGCAAGAGTGAACTCTTGAGCGGAAATCGTTTTGTAATTTGAATGTAATCGTAATAGCATTCCTCCACATCTGTGTTTAATTAGCTGAGGACATAAAATACCAATGCTGTCATGTTATGAGTAAAAGAATGTTATGTGTGATTGTGATTACGTGGAAACACGCACTAACAAAAAACACTTTGCTTAAGATATATTAAGTGAATAATATAATCGAAACCATAATTTCAAGTTCACTCACACTCCAAATTCACTTTTCTATGTAATAATAACAAAGAACGAACCACTATAAAAGTAAGAGAATCAATACACTCGAAAATAATATCGTATATGTCTACGAAAGAATCATTATTACCCTTCACCTATCCAAAATATCAATGTTTTATTCTTGTTCTTTACTCCTACGGAAGGAAACCAAGTTTAGTTGATTCCAGTAAATAATAAAGAATGTATCTTCGTAGGTGGTTGGTTATTACAACCTTCGCCCAGAATTTTATGAGTCTTGATGCATAATTTTGGCTGCCCATAAAAGAATATTGGAGAATAGAATATGTGCTTTTGTGCCTTCAAACAATAGCACATCATCATGAGTGAAGAAGGAAAGGTCGAACTCGTGCGCTATAATGCTTGGATGTATCCTATTTCATTGATGTAAATGGAATTCAATTCGTTCCTGGCAAAGAAAAAGGAGAACCACAGCGCACAAATATGAGTAGCAAAGAAAGTTGGATACAATAAGTGTAAGTTCTTAGAGAACGACCACTAACCCTATATGCTCAAGAAACAGGCACATCCCTCGAATACATATACAGAATGACCTATTCATTTCCATC
Source organism: Orchesella villosa (assembly GCA_036850725.1). Lineage (NCBI taxonomy): Eukaryota > Metazoa > Arthropoda > Collembola > Entomobryomorpha > Orchesellidae > Orchesella > Orchesella villosa. The sequence continues at coordinate 8,033 of JAANSM010005413.1, read as the reverse complement.
CTTTCCTTTTATCTCTCTCTCTCTTTCTCACTATCCCGTCGCAATAGATATAAGAGGAAAACGGAGAAGTGACAAATAGGAATCGAAATGGAATTGAAGGGACACGTTGGGATTGTTTTTATTGCTACAACAAGTACATGTGTATTAGTATTATGATTATTTTTATTACTTTCTCACTATTATGATAGGATCCACGATCCACGAGAGCATTCATAGAAAACCAAGTCTTCCCCATCCCTATCACACTCCCTAAGATCTGAATACATACATATAGAGAGAAAAGAAAGCAGAAAAGAAGAAAATGGAATGATAAACATAAACTAAAAATGAGGAGGCTCAATTCCATGGGACAGCAAGTCAAGTGCAACAAAATCACTCGCTTTATGGTGGCTTGTTATCGAAGCAAAAGTGTTGTATTTCCTTTTTCTTTCTGTTTTTTTTTACTTTCTTTCATCTATTTATTTTCACAGCTAACTGGAACGACTTTCTGTTTTCTATGTATGTTTTGTACTTGCGTAAACATATTTTTGTGGTTTTCTAGCGAACAACTACCAGCCACACCACATCACCAACAGACACGAAACACACATAAAATATACATTACATGCTACACGCTCCTTTTATGTAGGCGAATCTACTAATGAAGTGTGTCTATGTTTCCACCGAATGGATGCAAAATATATGTTTTGTTTGTTCATTAGTATTAGCCATGTGTCTCTAGCTTATCATTTAATTCCTTTGACTTCCTATCAGCAATCTGTTGCTTTCAGTTGCTCTTAATCCTGATACAAGTTTATCAAAGGGAAAGTGCAACTGAATTTCGTCTATTTTTAGCATTGATTTAAAATCCTGTAACAGATATCACTTGTAGATTTGTGAATGGTATGTTTTGTGCTTGTGTTTTAGTCTTAGTTTCAGTTTTTCGGGAAAAGCAAAAAAAACCTAACAAAGAGATTTGGAGCACAAAGGAAAATATCAGTTGTTTCTTTTGTTCTTTTTGGTATGCGATGGGAAAGACTATGTGCACGTAGGCCATGATGAGATGACCAAAGTTAGAAACCTGGAATTTCTGACATGGACTATGTGGAAGGGCAGTTGTTACAACTTAATAGAAAAGGATACTGCACTACCTTCATTGTCAACTTCATCTTGATCATAATCATCCGGCTGTCCTTTCTCTTCTTATATCCCTTTTCTTACTGGTGAGGAGAAACAGCCGTGGCGAAGCGTTTTTTGTATCATCATCTTTGTTTTCATATGTACTTTTTATAAACAGTTACATTATCTCGAAACTTCCGCTTGGAATAAAGTTGGTTGTTTTTTGTTTTCCCATTCTCTCATCTTGTTGATGCCTCACAAAAGCTAGAGAGAAAGAGAAAGCCTGTCTCTCTATCCCTGCTTGCTTACTTTCTGTGAGTTTCCCTTATCCATAAAAACCCTCACTGTGTGTAGTGGGCTAACGTCAAGAACATTACGGAGAATGTAGTAGGTAGTTACTTGTTTGCTTCTCATCATGACTTTTACGACCTCACCATCAAAATACAGCCCACATAAGCTTCTCCTCATGCTTCTCTTCCGCTACTACTTTTTTCCTTATAGTAGCAAAGAACCAACATCCTTCTGAGAGAGAGAGTATAAGGGGAACCATAAGATTTACAGAGCGAAACTCTTCTGAAGAGTCGTACCATTGTAGCGGCAAGTGATATGAGAGCAGAAGCTACAGACCAGAGAGGAAAAGCTGGATAAAGAAGAATAAAGCGGAAAGCAAGCTACTTTTCCTTCTTTCAAAGGGTCTCACAGAAAGACGCTACCGAAAAAAAGAGAAAGTGTGTATTATTATTATCATCATCATATGTATATGGACACAATTTATACTCGTTGTATCTTGCACTTATCCTTAACCACATCTATCTTTCCTTTTACTTTTTTTGTGTGCTCTCTTTTTTTTGGTGCGCCCAAATTTTCCTAGAATGTATGTGTATGTTTGTACATATTATGTACATTGGCTGCCCCAACTCTTTTTTTCATCTGTATAACTGAGCTATTACGAGCAGATGATAAAAAAGTTATTGTAGCACAAGTATTTTCTGAATTACTCTTCTTGCTTTCCCATCCAAGCATAGCTGTCAAGACTCCTGTTTTAATGTCGTGGTTTATGGAACACACTGAAGACAACTAGTAAAATGAGAGTTTTACATGTGCACGCTTATATGCATGCTCATCTATATATATGGATGTGTGTGGTTCACCCACACAGAAATTTGCTTGTCTTTAAGAGTGGACCTGTCTACTAGTTGGTGCTATTGGCAATTTTTTCTATCGCTTACACCGCCCATGTTGTTTTCCCATTTTCACTCTTTATTTTGGCAAAATACTTTTCCTCTAACTGGACAACTTTTTCTTCTTCCTTCTTCTCCTTCTTTTGGAGGAGAGGAAGCACGTATCTTCATACATATAATGCAATTGATGATAATGATGATGATTATAGTGGAGCAGTAGCTGTTACTATCGCATTGCTTTTTAATACACCATATCACACAAGGGAAAAAAAGTGTGAGAAAACCGCGAATGTTTACGGTAGAAAAATAGCAGCGGGGTTTGTCGGTTGGTGGTGGTGGTAGCGTTGATCATGATGATGATGATGATAATGATTACCATTTCATCTTTCGCTTATGTTTCCTCCGTATTGTAGTGTTTGACGTCCGTTCCTGTCGTTCCGCATGCTTTGGTTTTTTTACAGGGAATTCCTTACTTCTCTTTCTAAATAGATACTTAAAGTCAGCCATAGAAAAGGAGAGAAAGAGAGATCTCAGAATCAGACAGACAAGATCTGTAAGTGGCGGACCATGTAGCAACAGTATCATTTCTGCTGGGCTGGAGTTTCATCTTGATACCCAACCATGCCCTGATTATGAGAGGCTTTCTTTGATACAAAACACAAATATTAAGATGATGTTGCCATGCTGGAAGCAAGCCTGCTTCTGTGTCCCACATTTATGAATATTCCACCGCGCTAAATATTAAGTGAAGAAACGCCATTATTGAGCCACACACACACACACATGTATGCCGCGAGGGTATGCACATGATTTTTCTCTTTCTTAGTATTTTCCTAGCAAGATGGTAAATTCTAGTATGATACCATCATTATTATCGTCACGATATGAAGGACGATACGAAGGGTTTAGCAGCGATATGTGTTTCCTTACGGTTGATACTTAAATTCCTCATGATTGTGAGATTCTTCTGGATCTAAGCAGTATGTTGCCATTTTCATATACCTATAAGTATGGCAGTGTCCATATCACTGGGAAAAAAGAAAAAAAGTAGACAAGCGGTTTGCATGCCATGCCATGGATGGCTGGTGGTTTGCATGCAGACAACTGTGAATGTTAGTTGGCATCCACCATGTGCCACTTCTGTTATTCTTGTGGAATATATAAAATGGTAGTTGCCTTTACTGTACCTCAAACAGAAAACAGTGTGCGTTTTTTTACAAATATTCTTTGAGATGAGAAGGAAACTGCAATATTTAAGTGCTCACTATCACTTGCTTACTTACTTCTTTCCGACACCACTTCCACTTACTTTTTCCTTGCCGTTTCCTTTTTCACACATTTATTTCCCTATTTTTTCTTACTTTCTCCTTCTCTCTTTCTTCTCCATCTTTTCACTCGTGAGGCTTCCCTCTTTTTTTATTCACTTTTAAGTCCTGTAAAAGGAAACAGGCGGAGGAGAAGAAAATGAAATAATATAAGTAAGAACAAGAATATGTGGCTCTATGATTTTGGTGATATGAATATGAATATTATTTCCAGCCGTTTATTATAATATTTCTGGCTCAGTTCGGTATTTTTCATTTCTCCAACCGCACACCGGTGGTAACAACATTAAAATATCAATAAACATAAACTGGCTGTGATGTGAGTATAAAGTGAAAGTAAGTGAATAGTTCCTTTTTCCGTTTTAACTCTTCTCTCTCTCTCGTTTCGCGCTCTGAGTTTGTGTTTTATCACTTTTTGCAATCAATTTGCAGAGACGGCTACAAAGATACTGGAAAGAGAATCGTAACAACACTGCATAAAATGAGCTGACAGGCTCAGCCAGTGAAAGATGGTATTCTATATGAAAAAGTCACATTTCTCATGTAATTTGGACATTTTTATATCCGGTTTAATTGTTACGCCCTCCAAATAGCCGTTTTACTGCTTATTGAGCATTCTTTTTCGACTAGGAAAACTCAGATACAAACTTTTTTTTATTGTTTCAGTAATAAAGTACACTTTACTNCAAATAGCCGTTTTACTGCTTATTGAGCATTCTTTTTCGACTAGGAAAACTCAGATACAAACTTTTTTTTATTGTTTCAGTAATAAAGTACACTTTACTGGCTAATAAAGGCTTACTCATAATAATTTAAAATTTGCAATCAATACTCTCTTCCTTTCACCAAGTTTCTTCTGAAGGATGGGAAAATTTAGTCCAAACTTTTATCTAATTATACACACAAAGACAATGGATGAGCACGAGTTTATTGCTGCTGATGTAGTAAATAAGGCGCGCTTAATATCAAGTTATTACAGAATGTGGATGTCACATGTGGCACCAATAAAGGAACTAATTACCTGTGCTCAACAGCTAACGAAGCTAACAGCTTTGAAGTAACTGGAAGAGTCCATAATTTGAGCAGCGTTCATATATCACAGTTAAAAAACTTCCTACAAGGTCTCAATTTACAAGAATGGGAATAGATAGATGCTTTTTTGTGTTTTTTAAGTGATCGGAAGCTGTGAAAATTCATGTGTGTACCACGTTCTTCAAGGTATTCTTATAAGACGCTCCAGCAGCCCAGCAGTAGTCTCCACGCTAAAAACGGTTCGAGAGTCATTTCCTGATACTGGAGCTGTCACAGTGGAAATAATGAAATTGGATGGAATGCAATATGCAACCCTAATGCAAAATGTATAAAGACTTTTTTATTTCATGCGCCACCATATTGTCTAGTAATCCATGTTTCCCGAAACGATTATTAAAGGGAATGTTAGATATTGTGAATAGGTACAGTTCCACCCACCTTAAAGGGAACATAAAACACACACACATAAATGAAAAATGCAAGATGTTACCACATTAAACAATGAAGCATAATCTTTTATGAAAGTTTCTTCCCATTTCGCTCGCTATGAACTTGTTTCATTTACGTATTTACTTTGAGGACAACGCCAAAAGTAGCTGAATAAATGGTTTTATTATTATAGGGTTGTAAGCTTTTCCGTTAGTTTCAGTGTCATTTTAGCGCTTACCATTGAGCATATCTTTCTATTAGGTATAGACGTACTATAGGAATGAAAGGATGTTGAAAACAATGAAAAATCTTTGAACACAGTAAAACAAGTAGCAAAGCTTTGCAATCATCGCCCTTAATACACCGCAGTAAATAGAGGAGACGAGAAATATTGAATGAAGTAGTGGTAAGTTATCAAAATTTAACTGGTTTACGGAAGCACTTGGAGGGTTCCAGTTACCCACTTTGCTTATTTCATTCACTTTTACATCAGTCAAGTTTTCCTCCTCCAAGCTCTACTTTTATTATGCTTTTACTCACGAAACAACTATCTTTGCCAAGTGTATACTTATAAATGTAAGAGAAAAGTTTAGGTGTAGAGTGATTTCCATGTAATACCTATATAAGCAAAAGCAACTAGCTAGAGCATTTACTCTAATAATAAGGAAAGCAAACCTTATGACATGCAACTTCCTTCGCGAAGCACCAGGAAATGAAATGAGTTCGTTATTCTTAGCCATGAACAACGAATTGCGAAAGTTTGTCAAACAGAAGGTTTGAATTCACGACTCTCTTTTCCTCTCCATTTCTCCATAGTAAGAGTTATTATGGGCCTAGGTCATGATGACTCTACGTTGGTGGGTTTCGTTATTAGGCACGTCACTAATATAACGGGAAGTGAGTATAGTTCAATATAATTCTACGAAACTCCTCCAGCTTTAGAACTGAGCACGCAGAACATATTCAAAAAGTTTGTGGTGGGGAGTAAATACACAGGTGCAAATATACACACAGTGTGTAACCTGAGCACATCATCTGGCACATCTGTCCAGTTGATTAATTCTGACCAAGGGAATTTTTTATTGCTCTCTCTCTCTCTCTCACATGTTTTTAGATATCTTCAATGATTGCTGTGTAAAACCTTCTTGCACCTATAAACTTCAGCATTTACTGCTCATTTCGTACTACTCCTGACAACCGTAGACTTGCTCCGTCTCTCATTTATGTATGTTGTGGGTGGTTCAGTGTACTTGAAATCATTTTAACCGTATATTACATATATATAAATGTAGGTATATATAGCCCACAAAAAATGGGGCTATTCAGCACTTTCATTCTCCCTCTAAGAAATTCGTCGGTGAGGTGGACACTAGTAATAATACTACGTCCACTCAAATTGAAACAGGCTTACCTCCTCACCCTCGTAAATCAAGCTTGTTATGAAAATTATTTATGTTGATACACATAAAATCTGGAGCATTAAAACTGTTTTTCACTTACCAAACATTCGTCCTCCAAGACCAATATCGATTAACGCCAAAAGCAGGGTGCTGATGATGATGATGATCGTCCGCTGAGTTGGAGCCATCTTGAATTCTTTCCCGAACTAGTCGCTCGATGGTTCATAAATTTTTTATTTCAATTGATAGAACCGGTTTGCTTTATTTAATTATGAAACACCACACTAGTACTATAATGTGAGTAAACATTGTTGTTCGTCATTAGCCAAATGGTGGCGATGGAGGAAAATTGATAGTTAATTTAAACGCACGTTACTTATGTATTGAATAATAATGTGTGTATACATCATATCATTTCCTTGTTGGGACATAGTTGTTAACACATAATGTGTATATAAATGTTTTAGTATTTTCTATTAATAATGATGATAATAATGATGATGGGCACACCATGTTATTCATAGTTTGAGGAATTTATACGATGACTTTCACATATATGTTATTAGATTTCATCATCATTAAGTGTATCACTAATTAGATTTTGTTGAGGATTAGAAGAGCCCGAGAGTAAAAGTTGTAATTACGAAGAGAAAACTAAATAATGCAGTATCGAACAGTCACTACCATTCCGGCAATTAGTCTAAACTTGTGTCCGAAACTTGGATGGAGTACAAAGCCAATGCATGCAAATTTCCGTATACATACACCTATTAGTAGGTAACGACGAATGGAGCTTTACTTTTTGATAAGTTCATAAATCACCAACAAACTAAATGCGTAAAGTGAGGAATGCTCCTGCTACCAGAAGTTATAGCAGACTGACTTATGTACCTCTATGCTTTAGGCTGAGAGGCAGCACAGACAAATACATAAAATGTAATGTGGGACAAACTCAAGTTTTTCAAACTAAAACTTTCTTGTTAACTAATGATTGCTTTGCATTACAAACTCTAATTATCTGGCTCTGCGACCAATATATGTATCACTCGACTCACAAGAAAAGTATTACAGAACTGTGTGTGTGTAGTATTGGAAAATGTTGAGATTAAAACTCCTTTTCATAACTTCTCATTAAACTCACAATCCTCAGAAAAGGAAGAGAAAAAAAGATGTGCACTCACCATTACCCCGACGACATTCATTTACCACAAGTAATGAAGCATTAGTAAGTCGTTTTACTATAGTAAAAACTTACAGTCCTCTTTTCCTTTTTTTAGAGTGAAATTTTTTCCTGGTACCAAAAAATGAACTTGCTTCCTTAAATTCTAGACTGAGAGAGCAAAAACTGTGTAGGCTGCCTATCTGATATGGTAAAAATTAGAATCAATAAAAAAGTCGTTCCAAAGATTTGATGAGTTTTTTCCCTCTTACTTACATTTAGGAAAGCGTCCTGTACTTTTATACTATGCTGAAGTAAAAAGTACGCTGCTGACGCAGTTGATGTGTGTATCAGGAGTATAAAACTAAACTAGGTCAACCAATTTTTCAGTTAGCTCATTAAGTACGGT
>JAANSM010005412.1:0-10158 GCA_036850725.1 Orchesella villosa | reverse complement strand
AACACTTGGACAGACAGGCTTCTTGTTTGTGTCACCCATGTTAATTGCCAAAAGGGTTTTCTTTGCTAACTCTCTACACTTTTCAGACCATTTTTTTTGTGTAAACCCTTCTATATTTTATTGTACTTTGCCTAAGTCGACCGTCAACACTTTGACTCATTTTGCTTTTTGGTTGCGGTGATTTAAGTCCCAGATTTTACTCTTGATTGGCTACAATTTTTTTTGTTATTCTCAAAGGTTTTTGTTCCCGAATCCCTTCCCCTTTTCAAAATCATGCTGAGGATTTCAACGAATTTGTAGTATTTCGAGCAATTGGGATTGGGAGTAGTTAGTACAAAAACTTGTGTCGGTCATCTCATATACTTTTGTATTTTGTGATACTATCGCCAACTGCTAAGCGTATAATGCATATATATCGCTATACTTATACGCATGCATATGGTTGTAATGAAATAATAGGAACTGACAGGTTAACCTTCCCTTACTCTTCTCTTTTTCAAAAATATACCTTAGTTCACTTGTCATAATGATAATAATTGTAAAAAGGAGCAACAATCTTTCAACTTGGCTTGTCTTTTTTTCGATTGAAGGATGGTGCTTTTGCTTATACTTACGGTTGCTGATCTTCTTGTAAAACTTTTCTTTTAAAGGACGACTTTTCGGTTTGTGGTTGTGTGATATAGAGAGAAAGACTTTAAGCTTGTGTTTGGACGGAGACGTGCACATGTTGTCAATTTGAGCAAATCTGCTTGTTACCTTTACTACCTGCCCCTTTTTTTGTTTTCTGCTGCGGGTGATGAGGGACGGGTAAGGATTTCAAGATTGCTTTAAAGTGAGAAAATCTGATGTTTGGGATAAGAAATGGATGGGGAAATTGACAAAAAAATATATCAAATTTTGCTTATTATCACGTCCACGTCCTAGTTAAAAGGCCGAGCCTTTTAGAGGCAGTGGAAGTTTACTTATTTCTGGAAGAAATATATATATTACTCAAGAAATAAAAACACAAAACAAGAAGGACGAATGGGTTTAAAACATTTAAGATGTTGTGGAGTGGACAAGTGTTCTGAGATGTACTTTTTGAGCCTTGTAAAACAAATCGATAGCTGATCTCTTTCTGTATAACAAACTATACCGGCAAACCATATTTTGCTCATTCCTCAATATCATACTATATATCACTAGTGTGGATGATATAGATAAGACTGGTAACAGATTATAGGGATACATATTTGAGCCAACTACCTTTTCTATTAAAAAGGAACGGTTATATGAAGAAAAAAATTGTAGCTCTCTCACCTCATCATCCATATTTCCTACTTTATCTTGTATCGTATCACTTTGATATATTCAGTTCACCTGTCTCTACGGTACGCACAGACGTTTTTCATGTATCCCAATTTGAGCAAACAGAGTAAACATGTTCAATGTTCTCTTCCGTTTTCAGGCAAGGAAAAACAATGAAATTCGTCAAAGTGATCAGACACAAAAATGGGACGTTAAGAAAGTGTATACGCACACTTAAGACAAATAACAAAACAATACGGTTTTTGTATTGCCTATAACTTAACTTCATAGATATATAATTTGAGCTTTATATATCCTTATGTATATGTGGATAATGATGAAGATGTTGAGCTGTCAATAATTTCACTTTGTTAACAAGATACATGCCTCATATTCCCCCTTTTCCTGTCTTATCCAACAGACATAATATAATCTTGATTTCAAATTTTGATTCTTACTTTTAGGGCTCTCTCGCACTCCTATGGATTCCTTATAAGATCCTAAAGGTATCACCTTTTGTGTGTATTATTGTTATTACACACCTCAATAAGTACACTATCATCATATTGCATTTATGTCTTATATCCCTAAAGCGTTTTGAAATTACATCTTTTTCCAAGTCGTTTTCAAGGGCATAAAACATGTTCCAAAACAAACTCTACGTGATAATGTAATATATTGCGTTTTTTGTGTACTTGAGTAATAATAGTGGAAGCGTGTGTGTGTGTATTTCTACTTTACTATTATGCTCCCTCTTATTCTTATAAGTGTAGGTATCTGATGAACTGATAATGAAGACATATCACTGCATCTGTAGCTGAAGGCTGATATGCTGCTGCTCCTGATGATGATGATGGAAATGAAAAGTTTTAGAGATGTGGTTAAACAAAAAGATGATAAGAAATCATGAATCCTTTTTCCTTCAGGTTGCATTTCATTTCATTTGGTAATACTCAAAAATACAATAGTTCATAACATAAAAAAATTGTGTGCAATGGAGCACTACGGCAGAGCACAGCGTGAGAACTGAAATCAGATATGGCATGAAATGCCATGTTGATGATCATGATGACTGAGATGAGGAAAGGTACAAAGATGAAACAGTCAAGTAAGTCAAGTTCATTGAGTCAAGCCTTCTATAATGGATATATGTTGGAATAAAAGGGGTTTTGTGATACAAACTTACAATACGATTATTACTTTCTCGGATTATAATAGTAAAATGATAAGATTATGATGGTGATAAATGAGATTAGCAGAATGTTCGATGAGGTTTCATCTGTTATGATGAAGTTTGACACTTGACACTGTACTCCTTGTTGATGGCTGATGTTTGAAAGGTTGAATTGAATGGGTATAGATATATAATCATTTGTTACATTACAACTTACAACACACACTCAACTGACTGGTTTGTAAAAGAATGACTTCTCCAAAAAAAATGATTGACAGATTTTGCTGGCTTTTGAAATTGAAAACCTACAATTTATTATATTGCTTTTCTCTATTTTCTCACGAACAAGGTGGATATATTAGTGATATAGGCGCCCTCATATTGTAAGGCAGTGAGCTGGAAGACTGGAAGAAACTGAATCTACCGACTGACGAAAAATGAATGACAAAACGTACATCAATGATCATCACTATGATTTGAGTAAAGACGCGAGTAAAACATGGTATTGACAAATTACCCAATTGATTGACAAGAACTGCTTTTAGCAAAAACTGAAAAGATAAAATAATAAAAACGAATAAGACGACCTCAAACATAATTTTAGTGTTTTTGAAAGATCAAAAGTGTCTTCGATGTGAAGCTCTTAATATGAATTGGAATGATATATGATATGAATGAGGTGGAGGTGACGCTGCAGCTTTGCTTTAAGACTCTTATGCATGGATGAAAGCAATGATTAAATAGCGTGAAATCATAATATTCAACGATAAATAGATAATGGAATGGCTAATGGGCTTAGCGAGTGAAATCACTTTTATGTTTTGTACGAGTGAATCGAATGATGGAGATGAAGGAAGAGGTGTGTATATCATATAGATTCGTTTCATGTTCTTTGGCAACTTAAATATTTATAGCAGACTAGGTTACGAGTCAAGATCATCCAGGAGCAAATTAATGAGTCTGAGGAGCAGTAGTAGTAGCACTCATCAACGATAAATTGGGCATGAAGAAAAGCGGTATAGCGTCATTCATCTGCGTTTGATAAAAAGACCATGTTAATATTATGCTTCTCACTAAAACCTTTTTATTCAAGTGCCGTGCCCTTCCACTCTTGTTGCTTCTTAGAAGAGTGTGCAGATATTAAATTGGTTGAGTTTCCTTGAAAGGTTAAGCCGAAGCATCCCTACTTACACCTCATTATTATATGCACTTTTTCGTTGAAAAGTGATTTGTGGCATTGTCGACTTCAAAACCTTCCGGGTATGATCATACATTAATATACGTACTTATGCACAACACATAACCACATTAAATATGTGCAGTCAAGTAGCAGCATGAAGAAATTAGCTTTAGCTTTACTAATTAAATGCAACTTTGCATTGCACTTTCCTTTCGCTTCGTTAAATTTCTTTTTCCAGTTTGATTTTTAAGGATGGGTTAAGTTGAAGTTGAAGAGTCTCAATGAGCAATGAGCAAATACTTCATGGATAATTGGCTTTTATTCCTGATAACTTGAAGAGCCCAACGATTTTGAGCATCTGCAATAGAAAATTACGTCAGAATATGAATAGAAGCACGTAAAATGACTTTAATATGCGCATTTTTATGATCCAACATGATATATATTGCGTGTATGAATGAGCATAGGGGCAAAGCGAGACGTTTGTTAAATCCGCTGCTTAATTGCTTCCTAATTGCTGCTGACGCCTTTCATGGGCAGACAATCGGATTAATTAGCATATTACTTATGCCAGTAGCTTCTCATCAAGTGGGTGAAAGTGTTAAACGAAAGCTATAGAAAATGTAATTGAAACGATTTAATACAAATACGCGACTCACCTCTCGTAAAAACAAATGCAAAAATTATCTTGAATTTTAACTTATATCCATCAGTAGCAGCAGATCAGCCTCACTACTCTTCGTAATGAGGTGATTTTTGTGGTGCCGGAGTTGATTGGTGATAATAAACAAGCAGAAAAATGAAAGTAATTGACCACTTTTTTTTGCGTTTCTTATTTCTTTCGTTGGCATTGTATATATAGCAGATAAGCTGAACTCTGGTCAGTTTGACTTGACAGGATGATTTTATTGTGTATATTGTAATCGGTGGTTTGTATTTCCCATCAATTCAACTATTTTCCTTTCAATCAATCTTGTTTCTGCAGAGTCATGCTTGACATACACCAGACATATACAGTGGATATAATGCAAATTTGCTTCATTCAGTTTCAGTGAACTAAAGGGCTAACTTCAAGGTAACATCACAATGAACCAAATCCATTTCAAAATTTTCAACTTGATCGAGCACATTACACATTCGATATACTTCCCCGAGGAAGAACAATTAGCCAGTTTATCAATGAAAGAATCTCCTGGAAAATCCAGTCAGTATTATTTTCAATCGTTTTTTGTGTGTCTCGAGTCTTGACTTTAAAATAAATAATCTTTCACTTTTCATTCGCCCTTTGTGATCATTTTTATTTATCTCTAAGAAATTGATGCCAATTGTAACACTAATTTTTATCAAATTACACCAAAGTATTGATTATACAATCATAACGAATGGACAACTGAAAAATGGATAGTTTTGACATGAATAAGAGAAAATTAGGCAGATGTATCATTAATAATTCGTCGAAAATGGGTATACTGGCTGTCAACGTCTGCATGTAATTTTATGTCAGTTCAAAAGCATTACATAGAAGGTTACATGACATTTCACTTTATAGGTTAACAATGTGGTATCTTTAAAGAAAAATGCAACTGCATCAAATAAGAGATCCCATGTTGTTACGAGTGTATATACGATGCATAATAATAAAATGCTGCAATGAGATGCAAGTCAAAGCCAAAAGCCGAGCTGTCAAGTCATTGTTGATGGTGCAGAGTCAACAAAATGACGAATGGGGATGAAATGAAATGAGTATTATCTCACATATCTGCTTAAGGTGTTTATTGATAGGATGGGTACGTAGTACATAATATGCATTATGTATATAATATGAGTAAAATTTGAATGGTAAATTTGATATGTATTGTGTAAAGTGAGCAAATGACAGGTAAAAAGTCTTGTTATTAAAGGTGTTATTATTACTGCAATTTAGCCTCAGTACACAACAGAAGGAATGAAAAACAAGTATACAAAAAAGAGCATGCGTGTACTTGTTTTCTGTGTATTGCATGGTTGATGGAAGAGTGCAGAAATGATTAACGAGCCAAGAGGTTTCAGTTAACGCCTCCAGAAAAAGAAACAATTCTTCTGACTTCTGAGTGAGTGTGAGTATTTAGTCCACGAACAGAAAAACGGAGAGATAAAAATATTGTGAAATGAAAATGAGAAAAATGGTCGTAATAAAGGGTAACATTTGGTGAGTTAATTATTATGATTACTCTCTCAGAATAAGCCTTTTGCTCATATCAAATCATCTTATGATGGTGCACTTAAAAAAACTTGAGGATCGGCTCAACCTGGCTTGAATTGTATGTTGTGAATGTGTAAGAGAAGAGATGTGTCCATGTCCACGTCCTGGACTGGAAGAAGAGAGAAGAGTTAGTAGTTGGGGCACGGCAGGACAACATTATACCTTTACACTCGTCACCGGATATTAACCCTTTTTCAGCCTGCGAGGCAAGGAAGGCGAGAAAAAGTTAGTGGTGTCAGAGATAAATACTTAACATTCACACATTGTACAGAAAGAGAGAGAGAGAGCACAATATTTTTGTATGCATTTCTTTCACCATAAGATTTACATATATATGTGTACGAGTATATATATATCTTTGAATATTACAGCAGGTGTATTAAAAAGTGGTTTTCAGTCAAGTCCCTAAAAATGCTAATGGGACTGAGAAGAGAGGAATGAAAAGTACAAAGTCTTGTTAAACGCGATTTCAGTTTGGAGTGATGCAGATGAACTACTGGGTTTTTACTAAAGAGATGCTAATTCTGAGCAAGTCAACAGGCCGTGATTTCATTTGCTTTTGCTACTCTTCTCTCTTCTGTTTCTAATAAGGGTTCATATTATAAAAATTTAAACAAGTCAAAAGTCTAATTGCATGACTTGAGGTGATTTCCAAACTCGACTTTTAGACGACGGCACTTTCAGTTCGTTTGGCTGATATGATATAATATGTAATGTATTATTTTACACCTTTGCACACATTTACAATGAACAAGTTCAGAAGGGGGATGCAATTTATTATTGCACATGTTTTATTGATTGATCCATTCATTTTGCTGTTAATCATGTGCAGGCTCCAATGCTCAACGTTTATTTTTTTTCATCTCAAACCTTTGCCTTCAAACGAGATCACCTGAGCCAGAAGGCTTATAACATATATAGCAATTTAGAATTTGATAATGTGTAGGCAGAAATCATCTTACCTATATCTATGACGTGAAAGGCAATATTCGTCCCATAAATATCAATGGAAAATCGATATTTTTATAACGTTGAACGTAACGTACGTATATTGTTTATTTGCATTTTAAATCACAGTCCGTTGTTAATACAATTGGATAATGTTTGTATTAAAATTAGGTTTATGCTCATGCAAGATTATATTACTTAGCTCCGTGCAGAAACCCACTCAGCACTATCTGGAAACAGTTTAATACAATTGGATAATGTTTGTATTAAAATTAGGTTTATGCTCATGCAAGATTATATTACTTAGCTCCGTGCAGAAACCCACTCAGCACTATCTGGAAACGGTGAATAATACGGTTACAAAGAGACAAAACTTAGTTTTTCAAGGTTAGAATCAAATGTTGACAAAAGTAATGAATAAGGAAATCAAGAAAAGGTGCTAGAGGAAGTTTAAGGCTACAGTAGTAAGATTAAATGGTTTGTGTTTTTTTAGGTAATTATTTTGTACGTGAAGGGTTAGGTAGCTAGGAACTCTAATATAAATAAATTAGCGCGGTACTAAGAAATCTGTACAATACACTTAGGTAATTCTAAAAGTAAGGCCATGTTATGCAAAAATTCTAATTTCAACAATCGTTGAGGTACAATGACATAAATTAATTCTTTTTGTTAATTGAAGGCCTACAGCATGTCATGTCATTTGATGCAAAGATCAGAGCCGAGCAGTTGGTATTTCCAATTGGTATAATCACAAGACGATGCGCCGAGCCGTCTCTTCACTTTTCTTGGCTGTTCCATCATGAATCTTCGTCCCGTCGTCCATAAACACTTTGTTGTATGGTAGCTTTGCAAAAGAAGCACTCGCCTTTGTTCATCAAATGATGTAATATACATGTCCTACGCAAATAATTAATGTGATATGAGTTCCTTCAGTAATATTTCATGCAGAATATGGACGCAATTACGTCCATCAAAGTCAAATTATTAAGTTTTCTTGTCTTACTTGCAAGCTCTGTGATTACAAGGCTTAAACGTAGTATTTTGAGGGGACGCGTAGCATATAGTGCAAGCAGAGTCATCGTCTAGAGCTTCCATTTCAGTTTCATGCCTTTGAGTCCAATCCGCTAGGTGCGATACAACTTTCTCAAGTGTGCCTATTTCTGATTCACTAACATCGTCAGGAACATCTGAAAACATTCGAAAAGTCAAACCAAACTTAACAACACGCAAGTCTAAACTTGAAAAAGGAAATGGTTTTAAATAACTTACGGGTCTGCAGGCTAAATATCCGCTTTAGATTTTGCGGCTGATTTCTTCCAAAGAAGAAATTCAGTGACTCAACTTGGAAACTTGGTTCACATAATAAGGCTCTTGTTGCAGGCATTTCAGCTTCTGAAGACATTAAAAGTTAATTTTACTTTATGAATAAAATTATTACTTTGTCACGTACTTGAATTGTACTACTTGTATCGATTGTAATGTAAGTTTGTGGTAGCATACCAGCGGCCTTTTCTAGATCACGAACTATAAGGGAAACCAAAATTCCTCCGACCGAAGAAAGTAACGGATAATATGTAACATTTTCTAGTCCTGGAATATCTAATTCAATGACTTGGGCAAAACAGCCAGTATTATTTCCAATTCTATTCATTATTTGGCTCAATAACTGCAAAGAAGAGGAAAAATTATTACTCTAAATCTACAAGTTTAAGAATGACCATTTGGTGGTGTTATACAGATCGTGATTTGTCGTACCATGCATAAACGGGCAAGAAGAGGTTCCGATGACTCTCTAGAAGCATCCGTAATGACAGGAGAAGCAATGGTAGATACCATTTCGACAACACGCAGTAGGGCTTGCGTTAATTCAAAACACGTACAACATATTTTCAGCTGACGGGCCTCGATAAAAACTCTTTCTGGTCGTAGGGCAGCATTTTGAATCTAAAATTAATTAATTTAGACCTTCCAGTTTCAAAGGGGAATCGATTTACCAATGTCGAATTGTGCAAAAAACTAAAACAATCATATAATTTATTACCTCTTGAAGCAAGCCAACGAATTCCGAGAATGCCCAGTTCAATTGGTTCAAAACAGAGTGAATATAACTAACAGCAAACTTTTGATTTTCCAACAGGACGTTCGCCACATGATTTTGTAGGATGCGAGAAGGTGTTGGGGCTGAAAGAAAATAAATGACAATAGGTGACGAACTACGACCTACTCATTAACGATTCATGATCTATATCAATACTTACGTAGGTTTGTAGAAATTCCAAACTCATCTTGGACTGGTTTAGCTCGAAACGGACGCCTAGCTTCCAATGCATTTGGGTATTGAAAACCAAATCCACTCCCTTGCCAAAATCTTACTAGCATCCAATTACTTTGCGCCCAGGCCCGATTTTCGTATGGTCTGAGTATCGATTTCACCATTGAAATTTGAGAGTCTGATGGCATTTGCTCCAGCGCCGTAAGCATTGTTCGATTGCAAATAAAGGAACTTAATGCCTGTGTCAACGTGTCTTTAGTTTCGGCTATGATTATTCTGGTGTCCGCGAAATGTTTTGCAACAAATTCTGCAACTTCAGTGAGAATGCCTTCAAGACCTGCAAGACGAAAAAAATGCAAATGAACGTGCAGATGTGTTTACAGGAACCGTCATTCATTTTCATCCGTTTTGCGTAGTGTTTTTATAAGAACAAATGGAAACTAACCAAAAAGTGACGAATGCGGCACAGTAGGATGCATTTGAGTTAATAAAAACCATGTCAGATTGATAAGCGTAGAAATATAATGTTCAGGTACAAATGCAAACAAAACACCCTCGGATGTTGAAGACTTGAGTGTAGCTAAAACAGTCTTCAGCAACTGGTAAACAAATATTTGACGTTCCTTGGTGAAAACAGCGCTTTTGACCCAAGCTATATGTCTAGCTTGTTCATCCAGTTTGTTTGTAAAAATTTCAACTGATTTTACAAGCTCAGTTCGCTCTTCTTCTGAAATAGAAGCACTATTCAGACTAGTATTAGCACGATCGAGAGCTTTCACATATTCCTCCATTGTATTCCTCAAACCAACAACCTTTTAAAATAATAGAAATATCCTAAATTAAAATCTGTACACAAAAAGTTTTTTGAACATCGTTAGATTAAGTTCACGAATTGGTTACCTTTTCAACATGACGCTGGACGCCACAAGAATAAATTATTATAGCGTTGTCTAAAAGCTCCCGAAGACTTGCACGCACATCCATCATGCCACTTTCTTTCCCCAACAAAGCAACTGCAGGATTATGAAGCTGAATTGCATTACGATGCTCCATCC
>JAANSM010005411.1:0-10160 GCA_036850725.1 Orchesella villosa | reverse complement strand
TCCAGATTTTTACATCCTTTTTATATCGTTTTCCTCCTCACCTAAAAACTCCAGGGTACTTTTAGTTTTATGATGAAGGAAAAACATCCAGCTTCAAAATGAGTTAACACGAATCCTCGAAACTACGACCGTGTGAAAATGTGTCGTTCTTCTTTACGATAAAACATCGTAGTTTCTCTCTCTTTTAACAGATACTATCATACATGTCATGATGAAAACTCATAAAAAAGAAACAATGTATGCAGCTAATGTGGCCTTGCTTTTAGTGGGGATGGCACATAGTGACTTTCTGTCCAGCTGCATCATGGACAACCATAATAATTATTGAAGACGCTGAGTTTCGCATATAAAGCTTGATTGCACAGCTTGTGCTTTCATTCTCGAGTATTAAGCGCATGGTGAGCCCATTTTGTTAAAATGTATTTCAATGCCAGCTGTGCCCATGCCCTTAATTTCCTAAGCTCCAGAGATGACAATATATATATAGTTTTATCTAATGTATCTTAGTCACGGTGGGGGGAGATATGGAATATGGAAAGAAAATTAATAAGAGATTATTGATCCAGTTTTATGTTTTGTACTTACCCTTGGATCTAGACTATATAGCAAAGCTAAATCTGCTTTGATCAATCGTCTCTGCGGTTGCGTTGGCTGTTCCATATGGTGATGCGGCGGACTGGAGCTGAGTGTTTTTATATGCGATTTACTGGTAGGGCTTGATGAGGTAGGTAGTTGAGTTATTTACGATAGGGTCACGGATAAAATTGTTGTTGTTCACACAGAGATTCTCCGCCATGTCATTTGCGCGTCTGCCTCGACTTCTAAGAGATTCTGTGAAGAAAAAAAACAATGTTACAAATTATAGTCAGTTCAGTTCTCATTATTTCTCGATCCTTAACTTAAGTAGATAGAGAAGAATTTCTCGATAATATGCATAAAATATTGGCAAAATACACGGTTCCTCAGAACAGATAATCAATGTAAATTTCACCTTCACCTTCAGAAACCTGTCAAGCTGTCAATATCCTTACGAATTATCTCGTTTTTTTAACGAAATCTCACAGAAAAAGGTTCCCTTTCTTCACCCTTCCTTATTCGCTTATTGCTCCCAATTTTGAGCGTCACTCTTTCCCCTTTTTTATTGCAATTCTTAAACTACTGTTTCACACGTGCACGTGCTCATACTCAAAAGACACACATGCAATAATATAATATTCACTCTCAATCTCAAGACAACTGTGCTGACTACTGCCGATAGTCACGTCAAAACAACGATGCACATTGTTGAAAACAGAAATCAAAACATTTTCTATACACATCTTTCAAAACCACGTCAGCTTCAATTGTTGTACAAAGTACGTGCTCACAAAGACTACACGGGAGGAAAAAAACATTCCTTTTCTTTTGAAAATGCACCTTGTTGACAGGTCTCCTCACGACTATTTGACCTCCCAAAGTCACTAGTATTCATGAGAATGTCAAATTCAAGAGAAAAATCCCATTTTTAAAATGAATTTCGAAAATATATATATTTGAGAGCAAGATAAAAAGAAGGGGAGATATTTTTTAAGGAAAAGGATTTTCTAAAGCAAAGTACATTTTCCCTTTTTCCATTCGTCATCATCATGATCAGATTTTTTTGTTCCTATTCGAAATTTAATGAAAATAAATCGGCATTATTCCGCATTAAAAATTGTTCTGACTGACTCAAATCCAAAAAGGATTCTATAATATATCCTTTCAAACACCATACTATTAATTTTCACTGCCTACTATACCAAACCAAAACCAAAAAGCCTAACAACAACAATAAATTACGCAGTTATCCCAAACAACTTGTCTTCTTATTGTTACAGAGAATCGCAAATCGCATGCACATGCAATGCACCGCAGCAGTAGAAGCTTGTATACACGCCGAATGAAAGTGAAAGTGTACAATAAGAATATTGTTAGAACGATGATGATTATAGAGCACGATGATGAGCAACGTTAAAGTCAGGAGAGTAGTGGACAATAACAACCGAATACAAATAAAATAGCTACCTTTAGACTGATTTTGATTACACACACTGAAAGTGAATCTGAAAGCTCAAGTCAAAAGGGTGCTCATTAAAATCATGCCGTAAACTCAAATCGTAACAAATGTGTAAGAGAAAACCCACGAAATTATATGAGTTAAGGACAGCTTCAAAGAAAAATTTCATGATCAATGATGTATGATGTAAGTAGTTTTGCAACCATTAAAAAAATCTAAGCTTGACATTCATTTTTTTCCTCATGATTACAAAACTTCCTACGCTTTAGATAAGGAGTTAGAGAATGTGACCTGACTACTGACTCACTCCACTGACCATTTGTAAAAGAGCAACACTTGAATAATTTTTGTAGTTGTCATAAGGGAAGCTAATGTAAGATTTGTTTCATTTATCACTCAAAAGTCTGTCCCTACTGACAGCCATCAGCATCTAATCTAGTGACCACAAGAGCGGATTTTGGCTTTGGTGCAAAATGCAAACTACAGTTACTACGTTCCTTTTAATTTCCTACAACACGCATTTGTACAACTTGACAGGTGCTATTTGCTATAGCATAAAAACCGCATGTATATATACATACACACCAGCATGTATGGATTCGTTTAAAGAATTTTTTCATCATCAATACTTGAAATTGCAAATCTCCATTTTGGGATACACTGACAAATGATGGTGATATAGTATGACCGACAATCTATAAACGTATATATATGCAGGTGCTGTAAAAAAGAGTTGTGAAATGCATCAGAAATTAGTCAATGTTCCGTTCCATTTTGCATGCTATACGGTACTCAATAATGTATGCACCACGCTATTCTCTGCAACTTTGTGCAAATGATTACTAAAGGAAAGGGTTTGATGTTGTCATCATCGTCACATCACCTTGCTAATTGCCCACACATAATCCATTTACGATATCCTGAAGGCAAACACACGTCAATTTTTCATTCGCACTGCATACTGCATACTAAATATGCATGTGGATTACAAAATGCAAATAATACAAACGAAAAAAAAATACTTTGAAGCTGCACAGGAAGTTGGCGGACAAGAGACAAGTGATGATGAACATGATAATAATCAAGAGAATCCACTTTATATGCTGTTCAAGATGGTCAAGTACGTATTAAAGAGGAAGTGTTTATTTAAATAACCTTTTGTCTTACCTCATTGACACTTGAAACAACTGCAAACATGGTTTTCACATTTAAAACTAAGATATGACATGACACAAGACACTTTTAGC
The DNA here is from genome assembly GCA_036850725.1 of Orchesella villosa. Taxonomy (NCBI): domain Eukaryota; kingdom Metazoa; phylum Arthropoda; class Collembola; order Entomobryomorpha; family Orchesellidae; genus Orchesella; species Orchesella villosa. The sequence goes on along the minus strand of JAANSM010005411.1, from coordinate 6,878 downwards.
TTTTAGTTATGAGAGGAAGAGCACAGGTCACGATTGGAAAATACTTAATGTCGATTCAAGGCAGCGTAAATCAATATAGATAGTAATAAAGTTGAGATTGAGATAGAAAATAGGTCGGTAAAACAAAAAGTAGATGATGGCTTCCCCTCAAAAAGGATTAACCTTTTTCGCCCACGCGAATACCACAGACTAGAAAATGAGAAAAGTGATGGATATATAGCACAAATTGGATAGATGATATTACAAATTACAACCTTGGTCCTTCCGTTTGATATAGTGAGCTAATATAAACTATTTACACGTGAGTGATTGATAAGTTTTGATATGACCAAACAAGATATGGAGAGAACAATTAAATTCTCTACCTTCATTGAATATTATTCCTACGTATTTTCTAGCGGAAAACTAGCAAACACGAGTTTACTCTTGCTATGATGAAGAACCGGAAGGATGTTGTTAGTTTGCTTACTCACATGATAATGAATGAAGAGTNGCGGAAAACTAGCAAACACGAGTTTACTCTTGCTATGATGAAGAACCGGAAGGATGTTGTTAGTTTGCTTACTCACATGATAATGAATGAAGAGTAGAAAATCTCTTCAGAATAAAATCATTCCTTTTCACAAGCGTCTTTGGTTGAAAATTAATATTACACACGGAGAAAGCATATGGCAGTCAGACACGATACACGATATATATAGTGTATTCACAATGAGAGAAGAAAAACCATTGAGACTCGCGAAAGAAGTTGGAAAGTAGTACAGATGCGACAAGCGACTGCTGGTTGTTCTTCTATCTATGTGTGCCACGCAGTAGAAATACAGAGACAAGGTCTTTTTCTCTTCTCCCGTTTAAATTGTAGTGTCTCATTCGACCTGCTACCCTTCTTTCTCCTTGCCTACTCCTTTCCCTTGCTCCAATCACACTGTCAGTTGTTTGAGAACCAGTGCAGTAACTTTGAGCCTATGAGGTAATCAATAAATTTTTGCTAAAAAAGAAAACGAGACCACTGCTTGCCTCATGTTACAGATACAAAATACTACTATATACTATGCCCTATATACACTTTCATGTAATAGAAACGAGTCGCTTTTTTTGAGTACGTACGTGAGAAAAAAATGCTTCCAGCAACACGCTATATGGAGAGAATATCGAGAGAAGAGGCTAGATGCATGGGTAAGCATGCGAAAAGAGAAAGTTTCTGGAGCCAGTACTTATTTTCGTATTCGCATTCGTACCTATTTTACTACGTCTTCTGCTTCCTAACATCATTTCCACTGTTATACAATCTAGCTAAACATAGACCATACGGGTGTTTGCAGCAGTAACATTCATAAGTATATAAAACATAAATATGCATACAGAAAAGGGTTGTGTGTTGGATGGAAGGCATGTCAGTAACATTTCTCCTGCTTCGCTGCTAGTAGAATACTGCAAATTCGTGTGCAAATTCTCAATATCGACCGTGGTAAAAGGAATGACTCTCTAGGTCACAGGATTGAGGTCTATGTACCTAAATGTTCGTACTATGCATATACTTTATGACCAAGACGAAGTAGTTGGCCTTTTTTCGATGAAATATTCACGTAAAATTACATGCTTAAAGTGGTTCCAGGATATAGGAAATTGTGTGCCGCACATTTTGGAAATCATAGCTTTATATACAATCACCATACAATCACGTTATGTTCAACCTGGGGGAAATTGAGCCGTAATAATAATATATTCTTAAATAGCTATGTGTGGTTTATATACCCAAAACCCTTTATATTTTAAAGGAAATCTTATATTATGGTTATATGCTTTTTTAACAAGACACTGCAATAATAGCAAATGTGATGGGATGACGGTGGTTGGGTTGGCCATTGAAAAAAGGTAAAAGATATATATTCTTTTCTCTTTGCTTTCTCTTCCGTAAAAGCGTGGGACGAGTGTACTTATAGGTTGCTCGCTAGAATGCACAACGTGAACGTCTGGCATTCAACGATCATCATCATCATCATTCAGCACACGGGTTGTGACTTGCGACCAAACTATATCAACTTTCTTTTAGGTTGAAAGCAGAAGGTGTGTACATTTTTTCCATTACTCTAAGGAAATAAAAACAGTCTTTTCCCCATTCAATGTGAAAATAAAAATAAACACGGCACGTCAAACTCCTTTCCCTTTTTTATTCACGAGAATTACTTTCTCCCGAAACGTTGTTGGTACCACCTACCTGTTTCCACGAAAATGGTCGATTTCCGCTTGTGTTCATCACACTATAAATATACATCATATGCCATGCCATACGGATTGGGGAATAAAGAACCACCCCGTCAAAATGTCAGCAACATTCGAGAGTGCACGACAACCAAACATCCGTCCTTACTAGAATACGTAACGAAGTTATAAAGCGTCATGTATACTACGCGTTTAAAAATAACAATGTGTAGTGAAACCACCAGGAGAAGTTTGTAGTTTGGAGAATTTACTGCTTTCCAACTGAAAGAGAGGTTTTCTCAGATTCTCTTCAAAACTAAATTTGAGCTTTTTAGTTGCTCCCTGAATTTTTCATACACGTAAATGAACTTTGTACGTACGTGCTATCTTTAATTAAAGTACGTCAGAGAGAAGAGAAGTGAAAGATAAGGCAATTGAAGGGGAAGAGACATCATTTCAAAGAGGAAACTTTCAAGGTTGTTTTTTCAACCATTTTATATTCTTCATTTTGGTTGAAATGAGTGTTTAATTTGATCAAAAGTATGCAAATGTGGAATGCGCTCCTTTTTACGACCCTTTTCCACATCCCAAAAGTTGTGATTAGAAAACGAACGTGCCTCAACATAATATAAAGTTGGAGACCTCATATACTATTTGAAAAAGATGGTCATAGTTTGCATGCAAATCATATTGACTTTCAACCCAATTAGTGAAGACGAGAAAAAAGCACGCTTATAAATCGACCTGATTTCTACAATGTCGAGAGCATGAAAAGAATGATTTTTTTGTTTAAAAATGCGGTTGGCTAAATTAAAAACGCCACGAACGAAATAAAAGATGGTACACATATAAAAGTATATGCGCATATAATATGCCTAAGATGATCCCATCTTCCATCATTAGTGGACAAGCTGAACTTGTATTTAATCCAAATAGATTAAGAACACGGTATATAAGATCCAATGCAGATTAGCAAGGGAATGAGATTTTCCTCCTTAAAGGTTGCAAAGAATATCATCATTTCACAACGACAATGACAGCTTTTGATGCGAAAGTTCATGTACGATACCATTTATCACGGGTCTGATGAGATGATGGTGATTTGACGAGTAAAAAAATGATCTTCTCTGACCGCAGGAGATAAATCAAAAGCGCATTTCTGAAGGAAATGCGACTGATTGTATAGGTATTCCTACACGTCATCCCATTACATTCGAGTCTCATAAGGACGTCTCTCCGTCTATAAGTACCTACCAACGGGTGGGTTTTTGGTATATACTCAAAAATTGTTTATACCTCTCAATATTGTGTTCAGAAACACAAAAAATTATGCATGAACTCTGCCCTCGAAAAAGTTTCTGCTGTGGCACAAAATTAAACATTCATCAAAGCATGTTTACTTCATTCCAAATTTTGAATTAGCAAATGGAAGAAGTACCAAACCGCACCACTACTGTTTGACCCAATTCAGTTCTATATATTTGTGAAATTCATTGAGAATCTTTTTTATACTTTTGTCTTTCTCATACACAGACGCCTTCCGTGAACCAAGGGGACAATACATTTCTTATGAATAAATACATATAAATTGAGATTTGAAATGAGATGAAAACTTAAATGAAATGGTTTTTGAGTATTGAAACCTTTATATATTCTAGCTTGTGTATATTAAATGGGGGTATATATCCTAACAAAATCCAATTTCCTAAAGTTCTCCCCTTTTTGACATCCCTTTGCCACTGCTGTAGCTACTTGATAGTTTGGAATTTAATCATTTGATAACAAATTACCCTGCATTTTGCCACAAGAGTTATTTCTTCAGTGACTGAAGACGCCGCAACTGCAGACCATAATCATTATCATCGTAATCATTCGTATATTTCGTACAAAACAACGTAGCGAAAGGTACTTAGGTACAAAAAATTGGAAAGAAATTATACTTCCTTCAACAGCAGTTTTCTCGGCTCTCATCAGTCATCTTTTTGTATAGAACAAAATGAGCAGAAGCCCGCTTACTAGACCAAGTCTATAGCAATACAAAAAAAAATAGTAGTTTTTTTGTCTTTTGCAACAAGACATGTTGCATTCAATGAGTACACGACTTATTCTGATAGACAATGACGGAACCTGTGAAGTTTCATGAGTATTGCTTATAAAAGAGAATCGTCTCATTTTTTAAAAACGTCTCTCCTGTCAACATTCCTAAACAACTTAAACGCTAAAGCACATAACAAGTGAAACGGAGGCAGTCAGTCACTCACTTTAGTAGCAAAAGACTCGAAAGATTTAGTCATTAGCTGTGTGAATGTTCACTGAACATATATAACTTGACCAGATATTTTTTTCTTGTCCTTTTTGCGTGTACACTTACTTAACAATAACGATCTCCTCTCTCTCACATATAGAAAACCAAACCGTGTAAAAGTGCAAGAACTACATCATGCCTCGAATTGCTAGACGCACGTACCAAAAAACACCAAACAAAAGTTTGTACCTATTTTGTAGCTCACGAAGACGTTCATCATTCCCTAACTGCGCTCTACCTCTTCATTTATTCTCACAATGGAACGAAAAACGCTACTTACAAAACCAACCCGCAAAAAATATACATCATTCACTCACTCGTGTAAAAATGCACACACATATGAGTAATCTGATTCTACATCTCTTCACTATATTCACATCCTCATCCATATTTTACATCTTGTGTGTCCAAAACCCAGTGAGTGGGAAAGCAGAATAGGGCTACAAAAATCATAAATTGAAATGTTCAGAACACCCGGCTTTTCTCCCCGTATGGATCCTTTTCGGCATTTTTGCACAACACATTTTCCGATCAAGTTTCACGTTTGCAATTGTCATGAACAGAAGAATGAATTTTTAGGGATATAACGATGACGCGGTGAGTTGAGCGCAGTTTACTCACAAGCTTGCATTTCTACTACGTTGCATTACATTATTATCTCTATTGCGGTATTATAACTTTGGTATTACTACCCGCAATGCAGTACACACTAGTACAAAAATTACTCATTCACTTTACTATTCATATAGTTGTTCTCCCCAGCTGCATTGTCGACATTGTCGTGCACATGCTTTTTTCACTCTTTTTGTTACCTACACATCACATCATCATCATCTGATCAACAGCAGATATAAAGACAAAAAACATATATCACGAAATTACGTGACCATAATCCACATATCCGATGGAGTTGTAGGATACAATGCCCACCACCATCACATGTATATTTACTGTTATTGCACATTATGCTCCTTGAAATTCTGCCACCACCATCAGAAACAATATATGATATTACATTTTGTGTCTATCCATGACCGATGAAAAAAGCAGCAACAACACATGCATACAATTCCTAATCTCGTGTATCGTCATGCGTTATTATTATTTCCCGTTGTTTTATAGACAAAAGCTGTCAACGTCAGAGAGACCAGGCTAAAGTCAGACCAGAAAGCTGATTTTTTATGTTCATTTTCAACTCAACAAACTTTTTTTTTCGACAGGGAATCATCAACCACATGTGTGTACGTCTTGTGATTCGCGACTCTGGCTGTTTGAGAGTGCAGTATAAAAATGGAGGTGTGGAGACAGAGACAAGAAAAGTATAACTAGATCGACAACGATTACTCTTGAGGAAAAATTTGGTTATGGAATGGAATGATTTTTGGTTGATGGTGTTGGTGCTATATAGAGTCCCTTCAATGTGTCACGCTGAACCAGAAATTAGAATATATCCACACATTTTTTAACAATACCATTCCGTATCCTTCTCCTCATCATCCGTTCCCAAAAACATCAATGAAAAAAAAATCGTGTGCGTTATGTTATATCAAGTGGGATAATATAGTGTTCTAGCACTGAGTCTGACAGGAATTGTTGTATTCATAAACGTATATAAGAGTACACCATACCACACACCTAGTACAAATGTAACATACATATTTTTTATAGATTTTGCGCCTCCAAGCTCTCATAGTTTTGAAAGTAAAAGATGGTATGCTGAATGCCAACAATCACAATCATCATCATCATTATCACTATCATCATCAAATCTTCGGCATGTAAGTATTTTCAGCCCACTGCACCAAATATATATATTTTAACTGCACAAATTACGATTAAGTGTCTGCTCTAGCTTGGCTCACAAAGTGTATTTATTACGCTATTACATGCATTTTTCTGAACCTCATTTCTTACTAGTGCAGTACTTGCACTCATCAGATCAGAGCGAGTTGCATATATGAAGACATGAATGATGAATGATGACATGAGCGTAAATATAGTGTATGGTAATGGGACTAGTTAAAATCTTGCTGGCAAAAGGTGATTCTTCATGAAAAAATTGGAATACGCACTAAAAAATCGTCATTATATCATATCATGTGTGTGAGCCAAGGTAATTTGCTTCATAATATAGAGCCAAATGTGGGTATCTACTAAAAAGTATGTGCTGAGAACGCTCGCAAAAAAAAATTCGAGACCGTATTTTACTTTAATTTAATCTAGAGCTGAAGATGAAAAAAAGTGCCATACATCAACGATAATAGAATCATGATGATTATGATGAGTGTAACATATTACTCATGCTTTGATTACCTCTCCACATTTCTTCATATAATAATTCATTTGCAATTGAGAATCTGTATGAAATATA
>JAANSM010005410.1:0-10162 GCA_036850725.1 Orchesella villosa | reverse complement strand
CTACGAATTCTTATGAAACCATTTCACATCACGTTCACCGGGATTCTACATCTGTCTCAAAGTATCGTGTAATTCGTTGAGAGGAAGGACTTAATATGTGCTTTTCTTGTAGCAAATAAAATCTCAAAAGCTTCTCCTATGAATGTTGGATGAAATTTAGCACACGATTTTATTCCTAATATTTTGTACCAAGAAAAGCAGAGGGAAAGTCGACGGACGAAATTTCAGTGGATCACGTAAGAAGCGGATTGGAAACGTTGTAAATTGTCTTTGAAGCAAATATGAAGTCTTCGAATTGTAGGATCTTAATGGTAGAGCCGTTGGTAAAAAAGGCTTTCTTCTTCACCAGCACTTGTACTTGTTTTCCCTTGTAATGCGGGATCGTAACCTCGAGCTCAGCTTTCCAGAGAAGCTTACTCCATTCTCGACCCAACTCAAACGGGGGTGCTTACAAACCCACACAACGGAAAATGGATGGACAGGCACAGACACAGAGATTCACTATTTCGAAGGTAAATCTGGAAATTAGAGTGAACAAAAAAGATATGGCCTTTCTCCAGCGCCGTTTCTCCTTCCAAGAGAAAAGAGTTACGAACGACGAGTGCTCTCTGATGTTTGCCTCGACTCGAGAAACTCGACTGTAGCTGCTTATACTGCTCAAACACTTGCCTGAGTACAAATACACTTCACCTTTTGAGGATTTATTGCTTCTGAAAGTAGGCTTTAGCAGAGTTTCAACATGCGCTTCTTTTCTTGTACTAAATTTCAAATATCATAAATGTTGTTTTTTGAAAAGAGTCTCAGTCCCAAAGGCTTTTTGTCGTTTTCTTTTCAGCGTTTTGTCTTCACAACAAATCATGCAAAATACTTCCTTGATGGTTTGTCTTCATTCCATTTATTCCTTGCGATTTATGTCCCTATACTGCTGACAATACTGACATGCTGAGCAGCATTTACTCTCTATCATAATAATAGTATTGGCAAAAAGGTATATATTATTTATCCTTTCGATCGCAGTGATACAAGAAGAATGATAACAAAACAACTTCAAAAAAGGAAATCAGCATTCAGTTTAGTTTTTTTTGAGTTGGCTGCGTTGTCTTTCGCAGAACTTATGCATGAACCAGTTTCTATTTTGTGCAATAATTAATACAAGCGTGAGGCTTCTTTTGTTTGTTGCCTTGTTTGAATGTCTTCTCAGAATGTCTGCCCGAGACAGACGTTTTACATGTAGATATTTATGTTTGAAACGTGATTTTCTGATAATCGCGAGGAGGCAGCTTGCCACTTTGTTGATTTAGGGCTGACGAAAAAAAACTACGTGGCTATAGGGAAACAGGTACCGGTACAGCCACACTACTGGCAGAGTTTGTGCTTTGAATAAAAAAAAGTTTCTCGTCACGCAATCAATTAATACATCCCATCGTTTGGTTGAGCCAAGCCAGTCCTCAAATCTGCGAATTACCAAAATAGAAATATCAATTAGAAATCATATTGTCTTTTCTTAACAATACTGTATACTTAGTACCCACTCTGTAAAGCATAGTAAACGAAGCTTAATAACTTTTTTTCTTGCTCAGTCCACCCCAATCCCAAAATGGTTAATATGCTTACGTAATTTACAATTATTGGATTCGCATTTTCGAGTTTAAATGAAGTTTTGCGTTGTCAACATGAAAGGTAAATTGGATGTTTTATCAAATCAGATTAGAAAGAAGAATACCTACTTTATCTATGTCCATTCACAAACAACTAGGACAAGAAACACGATGAAGGCGTAGCCAAACGCAAAGATATATGTTACAATATCCTTCCCCAGAATATAATGTTAGATTTAAGGATGAGATACGTACCTACCTAACCAACTACATTATCTAGGTAGGATCACGAATGTAACAGTGACTGATTGATGTTCAGATTGATTTGTATAGACAGCATAATTAACAAGCAATGTACTGCGCCACCAACAAAGCCCGCATAAAAAACATGCACCTCCACCACACTCCTCTGTAATAAAAAGGCTTTTCAAGTTTGTGTATTAGTTTCTTCTAAAGGTATATAATATTATGTGTATATATTATGCAATATACCTATTCACCCCTGTAGGCTTTTTTGGCTTTACACTTTTATCATGTAGCTTTGAGGGAAAGGGTGTTTTGCTATATAACTTTGGTAGTTGGCTTAGCTTTTGCCTATCATTGCACAAAAAGAGTTATGATAATGACTTGATAATGCTAGGATTATAACGGAGTGGACGAACGAACTTGAACTTCCTTGTTGGTAATGGTGCCGTCCCGTCTTTCTCAGGAGTTTGTGCAAGTCTCGCTTCAAGAAAATATTAAAACTCTACAAAAACTTTATTCTTTGCTCCTATATGTACTATCTATTAGAAGTGTGTGTATGAGTACAGCGATGTGATGATGACCATCATATATAGTAGCTCAAAAAGTAAAGCTCACTATACTTACTCTCTTGCCTATATTTCACCTTTTTTGAAAACGTTGTTCGTGAGTGAGCACCACAACACAGCCAACAGCTAGATCATGACTGGCTGGCTGCACCTCTTTTCGCAAGTACATAAGATAGTGAGAAAATAAAAATGTATCTAAAACATCTTTCCCATTACCTAATGATGCTTTGTGTGAGTGTGTTATGTTGTTGGCTAGACTCAAACTCAACCTATAAAGAAACCAGTACGTGCTTCAGATTAACATATATATATTTTTCTGCCGCGATAATCAGCGGTAGTAGTGTGGAAGCAGCTTAATATTTTTTTACACTAGAAAAGCGGAGGAATAGCGTTAGTAACAGAAAAGAAAGAAGTAAACGTGAGCAAGACTTGCTTCATACTGACGAACAAAATACAATGGCTTAACGCTGTTATGTGCGCTTTCTTGCTTAAGATGATGATGATCGGAGGGTGATGATACGGATGTGATGCTGTTGATGATGTACTCCATGCCTACATTACATATACGCAAACTCCCTTTTTAAATTCAACTTTGTTCAATTCTATCATCCCACATCCTAAATGAATATTATAGATTACAAGTAACAGAAAAAAAAGTTTGTTTAGTTGGAAATAATACTTGGTTGAAGAAACAACGATAAATTTAATGGGCAGTTTCAATTAAATGTTTAGGAAAGGGTTTACAAAATCCTGTTATATAAATATCTCACAGTCAAAAATGGTTTCCTCTAAAATATTAGTTTACTGAGTAGTTCTTATCTAGAGAAAGATGATAAAAAATGTAATTACGAAAGTGCGACGTAAGAAATTGTAGGTTGAAATTCTGCTACGAAATTTCTTTTAATCATCGCTTTTCAGCATAAGCTAATTTCTGTCATGTCATTTGAGCACTTTGACCATGTCATCATCTATATAAATGCAGCAAGATATACAACTACTTTTCCTTCTACTGAATTTAGATGTGGCTTTCACTTCAGGCTATGAATTCGCATTTGATAACAGAGAAGAGAGAGAAGGCATTTGGTGCAAAACCGCAAAAAAGATGTAACCTCAATTGAACAGTCAACTGGTCAGTTCTTATTCAACACATGCAAATGCTGACGTCTGCAATCGTTATGTTCACTTCCTTTCTATGAATTTTCCTCGGTTTTAGGTTTCCTTCATCAAGACATTCACCAAGAAATAGTTTTCCTTTCAACACGACCGTGGTCAGCGATACTCGAATTGAAAATACGTAAATTGGTATTATTAGCAATGTTGTAAGATTGTAAGTCATGTGCCTCATTGTGTTCTGAGTCTGATCTGAAAGGTCTTGTCCTGATTAAACTATTGTCAATTGTAATGACAGGACAGGAGAAACATGTAGAAATAAGCGCAGTTGGAATGGGACTGAGTTACGTGCTTTCAGTTTTTGTGGTAAGACATACTTAACTACGAAATACAGCACAAAATATGCACCTCCGTTTGCACTACCACGTCATGTCATGCACACGCTATGGTAATCCTCATGTACTTACAATTAGATTAAGACCAACACGATATGAGAAGAGTACGTGTGTGAGGTCCTTGCGTACTTATGAGTCCTCCCTCAAGCAAGCTATGTCGCATTCTAATCCATTGTGATCGACAGCTTCAGTCTTTCTACAAAGTATAAAAATCCATTAGTTAAATTACAATTACTACTTGTGGCATCAATGAATATAAATGTGATATTTATATATATATATACATATAGTATATATTATGTCGTTTTATCGAAGTTGATTTACAAAAATAAACATTCCGTTATGAGAATTTTATGATGTTTCATTTTTATATACAAATTTGAAGACGGTGATGGGATTTTAACACAACCGTGTAGATGCTGATTAAGATAAATGTACATAAATTAGCAGCAGTTCAAATTATCATTACAATATATCATACCTTAATGGAACAGTTCAATTAAATTCTAACTAACCAAATCCAACAAAATTCATAAAAAACGTGACGGTCACATTCAACATTTTTGGATTTCAAATTTAATTTTTCAAAAATTATTTAGGTAGCTATAAATACACGCCTGGTGCAAATATTTCAGTATGCCTACCTACCTACACACAATTTCAAAGATAGATATCAAAATCATATATACCCACCAAATACTCGACCAATATCTTAGATCGTGCAAGACTCAAACTTATTATTATGAACATATAGCATCGAAGGGAACGAACACGTTTAGATGGTCATACTAGTTCATTTCACAACAATGATAATCATACGGGTACAATTACTGCCTAATAAAACACGGTCGTGAACAGTTTACTCAACGTGACTTACGATTTTCTTCTGATATTCTGGCAAGATATTGCGGAACAAATAATGCAGTGTACATCGTATACGTATATATATGTATATAATTCAATACAATTTTCGCCTCATTCATTTCATTTCATGATGCTCAATTTTTTGACAAGCCCTAGAAATGCAAAACCTGTAGGAGGAGAAAAGTAAATAATATAGACACACAAAAACTATAGATCGTTTCATACACAAGTCTAAATTCAAGCACGTAGTCGTATAGTACATGGGTTCACAGTGTACAATATGATATATTTGTGCACCTGATCGAGCCTGATCAGTCATATATGAACGGAAGGTAAGTAAACAGATGATGATTTACAATTCACATTCATTTTTATTTACAAAAGTTGAATAGTACATGGGTTCACAGTGTACAATATGATATATTTGTGCACCTGATCGAGCCTGATCAGTCATATATACGAACGGAAGGTAAGTAAACAGATGATGATTTACAATTCACATTCATTTTTATTTACAAAAGTTGAAGCATATTAAACATGATTGTGAAAGAACACATGTTTTAATATTTTTTGCTTCATCATGATATGAGAAATACCGTAATTACATAGTATCTATCTACCCATTCGTCGACAAGATGACGATGACTTATAACCCGGATGATGATGAGATGAGCTTGTATTGTCTTCTTGCCCTTTTGCGTTCATTCATTGTCTATAAAAATTGATTNATGACGATGACTTATAACCCGGATGATGATGAGATGAGCTTGTATTGTCTTCTTGCCCTTTTGCGTTCATTCATTGTCTATAAAAATTGATTGGCGTTTGCTCACAATTGGTTAAAAACAGACGAGTGTGTACGTGTTTTCTTTGCTCACTCTCAACATAAAAAAACTGAGGGCTAACGTGCTCATTCACGCGGGTGGCACTTAAGTTTAGTTTTTATTATACTTTTTTATTAATATAGCCGAGATGTGTACATAAGTTTTAAGGATATAACTATAAGAAGTACTCACCGCTTTTTCACGGTTTTTTGATCAAAGATCAGAGAGTGCATTATTCCTTCTATTCTGGTGCCTACGCATGACACCCTTCGCTACAAAAAAAAGCAAATGAATTGCTTTTGGAGTTCGGAATAGCAAACGGATCTAAGGTGAAAGGTGAAAATTGTTACTTCTACAGAATGTTTTTCTTGTTCTTGTTTTTCCTCATCTGGAATTTGAGCGCAAATTGCCATTCTGGAATTTCTGCACATGATTTGTGCGCGTTCATTCGACAGAATTGTTGTGAAATAACGATGTATTATGTATTGTGTTGTCGTAGGCGTTGTTTAAGTGTTAAGAATAAAAGTAGCACGCAATAGTGCAACTTATGTTTTGGAAAATATTTTTACTTGTTTTTCCTGGAATAGAAACCTCAACCAAAATGTTTTCATCACAGCGTGTTTTTCGGCCCTTTTACATACCTGCCATTTCATCAACATGACAAATTTTTACTAACTTAATATTAAACTGACATAAACAGACCTGGATATGTATACAACTTTCACGTTTTTGCGTAGGCTGAACTTTTTGTAATTTCATGTTAATTACCAAGTTGTCAATTAAAACGAGGACAGTTTATAAATGGAAAAGAACTTCATCACTTGAGATGTTCCGATTATAGTCTTCTTTTTAAACTAGGGAAAAGCTAGCCTCTAGCAGTAAATTACGAGTTTTCTTGAAAGAAATTTCACACTATCATGCATTATCCATGAAATGAGTCTTTTAATGTCATTTGTTTTGCCTCTCTTGATTCATTAGTCTAACAGGCAGTCGTAGTACTATTATAGTGAAAGAAGAGACGTTCAAGGTCTCAAAAGCAGCAAAACAAGAACTATCATCACCAGCTAGAAAAAAACTTTCTGCGACAAAGTGTTGTAACTCATTTTCATTTTCCCAATTTACTTTTTTGCATATCATGTTGCTTTATATACACTGCTTTATACCTAAGGAATAGGTCAAGTCAAGCTTTCAAAGTAATAGGCTGTTTACAGCTCTGAAATCATCACCGAAAAAGTCTCATCCTTTTCATTTCACACTGCATTTTCTACCCTATTGCCTATTAAAAAGAGCTAATGAACTCAAAAACTGAAACCAAAAAGAAAAATCTTTATCTCATATACTTACGTGTTTCTCATATGACACATCGAAATTAATAGAAACATAAAATATATGTATCTGCATTTTGAGTAATTACCACCGTCATAGAACAACTTTTAGAAAAGAAACAACTCCTCACACTCAAGAATATTGTCTCATCTCTCCCAAAATGTTTCCAGCAGCTTGGCTCATACATTATCTTAAGCTTTTGCCTCCGCCTCGTAACTTTTAGCCGACAGAGTGTGATGTGATTAAAATGGAACGTGGTCGGACAAGCTATATTTTGCTTTCTTACAATGCTTCAAAAACATGGCTCGATTGACGATGTACTTCTATGGGAGTACAAGACACGATTTCAACAGGATCTTAGAGAATGTGTGATGTGATTACGATTACGATGGAGTGAGAGAGATGGTCGGCACAATATTATGATGATAGCGTTAATGGCTTTCACTACGCTTTTACATTTGTTAGCATAAATTATGCACGTTTTGGAGATGTGCTCATTGCTCAACTATTCACGTCAACTATATATGAGGGACAATCACATCATCACATCAGCATGAAAAAATTAGACGACTGACGAATGAGTGAAAATGATGAGCGATAATGGAAGCTTCATCCTGTGTAGCACGAACCTGCCATCAAACAATGGTCATTGGAGAGCTTAGAAATGAGGAATTATGCTGAGTATATGAACGCATTTTTGATATAAAGAAAAATATTGTATGGAACATATGATATGACAGTTCCGGAAGCTAGCATTTCATTATGCAGTTTCAACATAGTGGAATATTTTATCATTTATGGTATCAAATATCAACATCACAAAATTATATAGTAGGCTGTTTTTGTGGGACGTGGACCTTGAGATAATTAACATTCCTACTTCTCAACTTCATTCATTCTTTGAAATTTGAAATAATATATTCGTTTGTGTAATTTACACTATTCCACACAAAGGGTTTTATGTTTGTAGCCTTTATCCAAATACTGTATTCAATATGTTCTTACGTTTTTGCAATCATTTTATATGGTTTGATTGAACTCCACAGAATTTCAAATCAGCAAATGTAACCGCACAAGGGTAATTATTCTCAGAGTCACTCTCATCTCATCCTTTTTTGATGAGTATGAAATTTATGAATCAAATGGAAATGAAGAATAATTTTTCATCTTTCTTTTTCATTTCATAATATGGCTGAGTCTAGTCATTTTATATGTGGAAAAGGTATTAGTATTATGTTACTGTTGAACAGCGTAATCAAAGCTGATTCTTGGAATTTCGTCATTGTGCTTTTCACTTCCCATGAGCCCTTTCATGGTATTATTATGAGCTTCTTACTACTAGCAATTTTGAAAAGCATGAAAAAGAAAACCGTTTTGCTTATCATTTTTGTAACTAGCTGGTTCAACTCTATATAATCGCGCCGTGATGTAAATCCCTCAAAGGAAAATATGACAATTACAGTTCATAAGCGAAATTCATCCTGTAATGTAACACAGGGATAATATCACGGTATATTTGATATCCTCGCGTCCCGATGAAAGAGGATGCTTTCAAGAAACCATATAGAAATGTTCAGCGAATCCTTCGGGCTGTGTTAATCTCCATCACATTCAAATTGCATTTGATTCAGTCAATTCAGGATCGCAGCGGTGCGCTATGAACAATGTATATTGTGTAGTAAGTTACCGCAACACGCAACAATATAATGACCGAAGAAAAAAGCTCATTATTGTTTGTGAGCATCATTGAACTTTATGCCAGACATAATCATGTATACATTATGATATGAGTGTACTCTCTGGTGTACATTTAAAATGAATGGTTGGACACGCCAGTAAAAATGCAAATGAGTGGATGAGCGTCGTCGAATGTGAAAGATAGAAAGAATATGCATGAACTTTACGGGATGTTCCCAAAATTATATAGTCATGTTGATGGGGATGAGGAGGAAGTGTACGAACTTACGAACTATATAGCTATGCGAGACATATAAGTTCAGAGCATAGCTCATTTGCATTTCACGTACATATGGATCTTTTCCCTTGAGCAAAAACAAGTTAAAAAAAGTGTTTACTTGTCATCAAGTGATGCTTTTACTAAGAAAGAGGAAACGCTCATTTCTTTTTACTTCTGTTGGTTTTAATAGGGGCGTAAAGGGATGTGATGCAATACTCACTCAGAGTTTATGAAAATTATTTGCATAGCCGCTATAAGAAGTATTGCAAGCATATGTGCGTCAAATTGAGATAATTTACTTTTTGAGTCGGAAGTCTTTTCTAATTGGCTAAAACATAGAAGACAAAATTTACATAGGATGCAATTAATATTACATATGTAAACTACAACACGGCACAATGATTTTGAGTTTTAGATGACGCTTATATCTTTAGTCGAAGAAAGAATACATATCTACACCAAGACATTTACATTGACTGTGAAGCATAACATATTTAATATGTCGGACTAAAATTTTATATGAGAAGTTAAATCAACAAAGTTTCCTTAAGAATATTCATACCTGATACCTTAATGATCTTATGCATCAGTTTGTCTGAAACATAAGTATATTGTGAAATTTTAGCTCATATTAGTTTATACATTTGCCCGCGCTTGTCAAACTGGTCGAACAAATCTACTCGGTAAACTTTAACCTTCAAAGATTTGTCAACCTAATTTTTCTAAGAATTTTCGGAGTGTGCAAACCTACAATGCACCTAGTACGCATGGTACGATTCGTTGTAAAGAAAGCTTTTAGCACTTTGCATAATATAAGATTCTATAGATACTTTCAAAGATCCACCTCATTACTGCCCTGCCTGAATAAAATACAATTATGAATTGATGCTTCGTAAAAAAATATTGCCATTCTATCACAAAGAAAAGGAGAAATTTTATAAATCTGAAAAGAAATTACCCGATGAATTATCGATATATAATTGGTTGGAGAAGGTGGCTCTTCTCTGACACACAAATCTTCTCATTTGAATGCTTTATCTTCTTTTATTGCACATAAAACAAAGTCTTAATAAGTAGTCTAGCTATACTAAAATCCGTGATAAATATATATATATGTATACATGAGCGAGCTTCAATTAAATCGTATGAAATCACCAACTTCAGTGAGTTGGTTTTCATACACGTTATATACATTCCACAAATTTTACAGTTTTATTGCATTCATTTTTGGCAGCAAACTATAACTTATCTAGTGAAAATAATCTTGAAATGTAAC
>JAANSM010005409.1:0-10163 GCA_036850725.1 Orchesella villosa | reverse complement strand
CAGTCTTTGAAGTGATCTACATACATATTTTCTAGACTGGCAACTGAGCGAAGCTTGGGGAAATATATAATGCATGAACGAACGGACATGGACAATGGATGCTTGTGTATAGTTACAGATAAAAAATATTATGCCAAATGCGAAGAAAATGACGGCAATGACGATAATAAATGAAATAGGGCGAAGTTATCAGAATAAACACGATACATAATCTAATGCATTATGTACGGTGGTATAAAGAAGGTCATGTCATGAACATGAAACCCATGAGCGAATTTTTACCGTTCTTCATTCTTTTTATTTGTAAATGTGTAATCCTTATCTCTTTCCGGTAGGCTGGACGCAGATGGTAATTTATTTTGTCGTCCATAAAAATTGAGTCGTGGACGATGAAATTCACACTTTTCCTAAGAGTTCAACCCAGAAATTTGACTTGAGTTGGGTTCGAAAACATGAATTTACTCGTCCATAATTTGTCAACTGGACGACGCATATTTCGGGCAAATCTTGCCTTATTCGTCGGTGAAGCTATGCGCAGGGTACAAACTGTCGTCCATAATATCGTCCATAATTATAAAATATATTCCATACTATAGTGGTATGGAATAAAATGAACGCATTTTTATTATGGAGTTTTATGAGTTTTTATACTTATCTTTACCAACACAAAACTGTGAAAGCATCATCGTGTAAGACCGAGATTCAAATGTACTTTGATAACTAAAGAAATGCATATTTAAATTATTTTTAAATCGTTAACACCTTCCAATAACAAAACACAGTTTTGCAAAGATGAAGGATGGCTACACTCGAGCCCAGTGTAGCTGTAAGTAGCTGTAAGTTCCCATTTCTTTGTCCATGATAAGCAAAAAGCATTAGCTTCGTTGTGATTGGGTTGGGTTGTTATACTAGAGATAGCGACTGGTTTGTTTTATCATCTCATAGCATGACGCTTATCGATATAAGTAGTACGGGACTGTATTTCAACCTGATATGCTTTGTAAACATTGCAATACGATTAACAATTTGCTGTATATTTATTTACGTTTCACTCATTCAATCATCCGTTAGCAGTAATTTATTTTTTATTAATAAGTTTACAAAACTTTTCAAATCATTATCGTGATTCGTGAAGAAGCTTGAAGGTGTACAAACAAGTGGCGTTCAACCACCTCATAGGGTAAGACTTTAAAATGACCCTTCGTTTAAACAAAAATTTCCTTCTGACTTTGAATTGCTTAATATTTGCATATAAATCCAACTGTACATAGGTTATAGGTGATTGGCATATATAGGGATTGCGACCATGAGAGAATGTGGGAATATGGGAGTACAGCACATGGATCCTCAACACTGCAAACTGGAGAAATGGAACACTTTGTCGTGGGAGACAAACGTATAGTTTGTTACTATATCTAAAATTAATTTGTGCATGAAAATACAGAAATGTCAATTGTTGCTTCAATACGTGATTTATTTGACTTTGATGATACGCAGCATGTACGTTTATTGAAGTTCGAGACGCTCTTAGTCACTGTGCTACTGCGGCTAACCTGTGGTCTAAGCTAATTGAAATTGCAAGAAGTCTGGAAATTCCTGCTGACAAAATAATTTTACTGAAAACTCAAACACTAACTCATTTAGTCACGTATCCTGATGCGCTCTACGAAATTCTAGAGACATGGCGAGGGAAGTCTGCAGCAAACGCCAAGTTACAAACGCTTGTTAATGTATTGGAAACAAATGGAGTCAATGATTGTGCAGGTATTGTGATTAATTACTTGATAAAAATTCATTGTATATGCTTATACACGCATTATTTAATTTGATGCCGTTTATTTTAGATGCTTTACGGTCTCGCTTCAAAACGTTTGATGATGGGTATGTGGTGTCAAAATTGAAAGAATTGGATGTTCGGGAAAACTTACCAGAGCATTTAAAAGACTGGATGAATAAGAAGAGTGTGGAATTTCAAGGAAAACTAGTCAAACTAGAAAAATTAACTCATCAAATAAAAAATCCGGTGGATAGAAAAATCATCGATGAATTGGCTTTAGGAAAAACTCCATGTATTGTGAACGACAACGTGCCTGGACATCTGGATTACTACGTTCATCGCACAGTTAGAAGCAGAAACATTTTAAAAACAGACGTGCTAAAAGAAATCTGTAACGACGTGTTTGTAATCGAGAACATTGAGAAGCACCAATTATCGTCACTTATTTCAGATAACGAATCTACAGACGTGTCAGGGAATCAGCTCGTACGTCTTACGGTGCGGTTCATTTTGCTACAGCATAAACAAGATTTTGAGAAGATTCACAAACTATCTGTTAAAAGTTATGCTCCAGTTCACTGGGTGAAGTATAAAAATGGGAGATTGGAACTCGTATTGTCATCAGGGTCCGTCAAAAATCTCCAGAAACACGTTGACCATTCTCATTCTCAGGATTCGTTTTTCGAGGATGAATTGGCGTCCAGGCCTGAAAGAGTGGTGGTTATAGCAGATTCTCCAGGAATGGGAAAGACATGTCTTCTTGCAAACATTGCACATCAAATCACGCGTGAACAACCCACCATGCTAGTCCGGTTCATTGTTTTGAAGGAGTTTGTAGATGCTTTATCAAAGACCAAAATTAGCATTGAGTCTATCGTGAAACTAATTTCCGAGCAGTCATCAGGTTACGAATTTGGAAGGAAGTTTGTAGAGCATGCTTTGAAAAACCAAGTTTGTATTCTTCTTTTCGACGGATTAGATGAGGTTCTTCCTAAACAAATGACATCAGCGAAGCAGATTCTGAGAACGGTTGTTGCTCTCTTGCCATCATCGCGAGTGTTTGTTGCAACAAGACCCCACTTCCGGGATGAGGTGGAGAACGCATTACACGTGCTTGCATATACAATCGAACCGTTTGACAAATCAAATCAGATCATGTTCCTCATAAAATTTTGGAAACTGAAAGGAGCAACTGCTAACGATTCTTTAACCCAATTCACAAATAAATGTGTTCAACAACTCAGCCCAAACATGACAATTTCTGAGCGAAACATTGCTGGAATCCCACTTCAATGTAGGTTGATTGCAGAAACGTACGAAGAGCATGCTATTCGATGTTCAGAGTTAGGATACAGCGTGTACGAGGGTTCCGGCTCAATCGTCATAGTCAACTCAATGTTTGGAATGTACGCAAAACACATGGACATGCGGTTTGAAAAGATTTGTAATGAAGAATCGCTGGTTACACGCTTCTTTTCCAAATTAACAAAAGGAAATAACAAGTACGAGATAATCAAACAATCGCACATGTACTTTGCATTGGAGTTGTTGTTTCCTGAACATGTAGAGTTATTCAAGAACCTGAATACTTCATCCATTCCACTGAATAAGCTCTGTGGCCTGGGGATTCTTGAAGCAACTCAAACTAACAACATCCGGTTTGTCCACCGCACGTTTGCAGAGTTTCTTGTAGCCTGGTTAGCACATGAAAATATACGCAGCAGGTCGCCACATCGAGATAGAGATTTGTTACTATCAACAATATTCAAACTGACGGAAGATAAACTGGAATTGAAGAATCCACTTCAGATGATGGTGCCAATCCCAATAAATTCATTTAAATTCGATTTTCCAGCAATTTGCTTTTTTATCAACGGATTTGCTAAGAAGGAAATAACTCCTTCTGAGCTTCCTATAAATCATAATGATGAAGATGAAGCACTGCCATTTTATTATGCCTCAGCATACCACAACTATGAGAATATTCCTGGTATCGTGACTCGTTCTGTGGCACGTCTAAATCAAACTAAAACTGATGATTTAAACAGATGTAACCTCTTGTACGTTGCTGCTCTTTACTCTGGACTGGAATTGATGAAAATGTTTTCCACAAACATAACTCAAATAAATTTCTTATGCGCTGAAATTGAAATATCTGACAATTCAGAAACATTTATCATCACCCCTCTCCATGTGGCAGTACAACGGGGACACTATAGTCTTGTTGAATATCTATTGAAGGAATATGACGGCCACGTAAAACAACTTCGATACTTGATACACTTTTGCGTGTTCGACAGCGTAAGGAACAGCAGCATTATTGTGGAGGATAAAATTCAGATAATCAAGTTGCTCAGTAGGAGAAAGAAAGAGTGGATTGACGAAGAGCTTCCGTATCAAACCACACCACTCATGCAATGGTCCGTACATTCCGCCTTATTACAGTGTCTCATCCAAGAATCTGAAAATTTAAACGCTTGTGACAGGTTTGGAAATACAGTGCTCCATAAAATTCCAGAGCAAAATAAATTCACAGGCGACTCTTATGACGAGATCATAAGAAACCTCATTGGACGAGGATTTCAAGGAATCAAGAAACCCAACTCGGATAACATTACTCCGTTTCATCGAGCTGTGGAACATGTGGAGCTGTTGAACAGCACCCTGGAGTTTTTCGTGTCCAAAGACGTTGACTTGAATGCGGTGGACGATAAAGGAGACTCCGTGTTGTTCTATGCAATACGCGGTAGACGGTCTGTGGAAATCATCTGTAAGTTGATAAATCTAGGGGCGGAAATTGAGCATCGCAATTCCAAGGGACTGAATGTACTTCAAATTTCAACTAAACATAGGAATTTAAACACATTGAAGTATTTTATAGAGGCTCATGAATGCCAAGTCAATATTAATGATCGAGATGAAGATAGAAACACTCTACTTCATCTTGCAGTGCTGAGCTCTTTTTGGTTTACAGAAAACGATAACGAAGCAGTTCAGCTTCTCCTAATAAACGCTGGGGCGAATGTGAATGCTCAGAATGATTTACACAAAAGTCCATTCATGAACTCATTTGAAATTTCCGAACGACTCAGTTTAACAGTCATTAAAGAAATGGCGGAGCATGGACTTGACATCACAGAAACGGTCGCTACTGACGCACTAACGGCAGCGTTTATCGAATGTGATAGTAAACTCTCTTTTTCGTGTGTACCTTTAGATGTAATTGAGTATTTGATAGAGAAAGGTGGACATTTTCATTTTGAATTATCAAACAACTTCTGGAAATGGGGGCCGGTTCAAGACCACATGTCGAATATCATCGCAAGGACGTACGTTACCTCCAAGTTGCTGGATGACGCTAAACAACGTGGGCTATTGACTCAACAACAGTGTGTAAGTTTAACAAATATTTGGATTTAAATTATTTAAATACATATTCATGTACATTATGAGAAGATTTTATAAATATACTATAATTTACCGATGGTTTAACTTTTTGTAGCTGGAATTTGAAAACCTAAACAATTCACTCAGAAGCAGGCGATTTTACGAGACTGTACAAGAGAAACCAGGCTCTTTTGAACGAGTTTACACGATTGTAAGAGCTGACAAACAATTACCTGCACTTCAAGAACTAAAAACGTGTGTGAGTTTCGCTTGGAAAAAACTGCGTGATAATATTTTCATAACCCCACACGCTAGATTAAAACAACTCATCGATTCAGATAACCCATCTGTAGTCCTACTATTGACAACCAGCCCTGAATTAAGCGTTAGGAGAATATGCGACACCATGGATGATAAAGTAAAAGTGTTTGAGGAAACTTGAATTCGAACAAATAGTTTCAATCAATAAGTCACATAAATTGGTTGTGTTGAAATGCGATACAGTGACGGTTGAGATGGCCAAGAACCTGATCAGTTTGAGACGCAAAGTTGTGAGTGTCTGTAGACAAGCGGAGGACGGGATTAAAGGATGCGAAATTGTAACGGATTCGCAGGATTGGGAGGATTTATCGAGAAAATTCGTAGATAAGCTTTGGTTTAGGGTTGATGGGAGTCTACACAATGCGGCTGAGTTATTTAGTGCTCCAAACATGATAGAAGTAATGGGGAAACACGCCATGGAGTTTCATACTATGAATGACAGATTCTTTTTTAACGTGCTTGATTGTAAGTTGGGCCATCCGATCAAGAAACGAAATAGTAAATATTTGTCAAACAAAGTCTTCAGTCACTTTCTTCCTGATAAACTTGTTTTTGTAAACATTAATGAACAAGAGTTGAGAAGCTACGCTAAATATGGTCAGAAAATTGGGTATGTTGGAGAAGCTCTAGTTCTAGAATCCCTTCTCTATGAATATGATTATATGATCCTTCAACAAACGGATATGATTCTAATAGAAAAAATATGGAAACAAGTAAACTCGAGTGTGCATTTGATAGAATACGATCGAGGGCAGTTTAAAGTCGTGGGATCATGGGGTTCTCAGGAAAACGTAAAAAGATTCTATGAACCCACGCAATTTTGTTCGTTTCCATTTTGCGATTGTCCCAGTTCATATAACATGATTGTTACTATTCCAGTTTCGTATAAACTTGATGAGGATGAGCAACTTGTGACATTAGAATTAAACCTGAATGAGTTGCTCCCTAAAGGTCGAATAGTCTTTGGATTCCAAGATCAAATTGAATTTTTTGAATTGAAGAGGCTCGTACAGGGTGAAAAATTCATCTGGGCCCTCGACTTCCATTCTTCCACTATAAAATCCAAACGCTATGAACACCAAATCATTCGAATAGTTAACCAAGTTGTTCATGACCTTTCTTTAGGAGAACATGAAAAAAGTATGTTGAAGCAAGTGGCTTTGAACACGTTGTTCCCAAAATTCGCTAACAATGTACAAACTACATATACTGGGCTCGAGAAATACATGCGCATGGGGTTGTTGGAATGGGAATACAAAAACCATTCGTTCATGGTGTTTAAGCACGAGGCTCTAGCATATTACTTCATCGCAGAACTGATTATTGAATACCAAGATTCCGAAAACTTTTCATATAACGATGCTTTTTTAACTGAAGTTTTTCCAAATTGCTTTGAAACTAATCCAAACGCTATGAACACCAAATCATTCGAATAGTTAACCAAGTTGTTCATGACCTTTCTTTAGGAGGACATGAAAAAAATTTGTTGAAGCAAGTGGCTTTGAACACGTTGTTTCCAAAATTCGCTAGCAATGTACAATCTACATATTCTGCTGGGCTAGAGAAATACATGCGCATGGGGTTGTTGGAATGGGAATACAAAAACCATTCGTTCATGGTGTTTAAGCATGAGGTTCTAGCTTACTACTTCATCACAGAACTGATTATTGAATACCAAGATTTCGAAAACTTTTCATATAACGATGCTTTTTTAACTGAAGTTTTTCCAAATTGCTTTGAAACACTCTTGGATCAAGTTACGTTTAATAACCAGAATAACGAAAAGTGGTTTACAAAATGGATTGCTTCTTACAAATTCGCACACACGCGTTTGTTTAAGTTTCTTGACTTATTCGCAACCAAACCTGGGCATACTGACGCTTTATCAAAGTTTCTTGGAAAAACCATCTCATCAGAATCTGTTTTCAAATGGATCCATGCGACTGTGCATGACAATTTGGTCAACTTACTAAAATTAATTGTCAAACTAGAAATTGATGACAACAAAATTTTTGAATCAGAAGACATTGTGGTGCTCGCAGTGAAGCACGGCGGTATCTCATTGATACAGTTAGTGATGCAGCAACACAAGAAAGGCACAAACAAGAAGCTTAACGACATCAAACTACCATTATTCAACCAAAAATACGAGTTTAAATACTTTATCACTGTTCTTCATGTTGCAGCAATGAAATCAAACTTCTCCGTGTTTGAATTCTTGCTAAACCACCACTTCAAGGACAGTTTTAGTTTTAATCAACCCGAAATGAAGAACTTACTTTACTTCTTTGTAGCCCAAACTCATGAGCATGATGAGGTGGATGAACAAAAGCGCATCATCACAAGTTTTATTCAAAACTACCCATTCGTCATTGAGGAAGAAGCGTCCCCCCTCACAGCTCCTAACATTCATGTCGATTTAATCCTTCATCTGTTCAACCTTGGCGTAAATGTTCATGCTACTGATGAACACAAGCAAAATATATTACATCTTTGTGCTAAATACCTGACACCAAAAGAATACGATCGCGTGGCGAACGCGCTAGTTGAAAAGAGAGAGACTGAAATATTCCATTTAAAGGACAAGTGCCAGTGTACCCCTCTCCATGTCGCTGCGGAACATTTGGAGTTGCTTGACTCTACGATTAACTTATTCTCAAGTGCCAATGTCGAGTTTAATGCCGTAAATGAAGAAAACAATACAGCGCTAATAGAAGCTATATTTTCTTACAAGAGTGCTCGTGTGTTGGACTCACTTATTAACGCTGGAGCGGATGACCAGACACCCCGTCGGTATAACCGTGGGGTAATTAATTTTGCTGCTGGGTGTAGTAATTTTACTGCATTGAAGTATTTTATTTTGCGTGGACATGATGTTAATGCAATGGATGAGGATAATTGCACACCACTTCACCTTGCGCTACAAAATTCAACAACACGGACACATAACATTGTGGTATCGTTAGTTCAACATGGAGCCAACGTCAATGCGATTGATAAGGATGGACAAACTCCACTTAAAATCATTTCTGTATTTGAGCCGTTTACTCGAGTTGAAAATCGGACGAAGGAATTTCTCCTGAAACACGGTGCAAGGATTGAGATGCCAGGTTTATGATTACGCAGAAGTGGGACTTTATGGTAAGTAGGTAAACTACATAGCATCAATGCAGAAATGTCACATTTCTATGTGAAATTTAACATTTTGTATGTTCCAGGTTCATATGAGGAGGAGGTTCCAAGGAGAGAACACGACAATTTTCCATATTGAGGTGAGAAATCTTACAATGTCTTGCTCCATCACTACTGAGTACATATCAGCTAATCTATACTTATCAGCTTGCTGTTTAATTTTATTTTGCAGCGTAAAATGAATGAACGGGCGATCGGACTACTTAATGCACTATCGAGTGTGTGGCAAAATATGTGCGAATAGCTGAAAATGAAAAATAAGTTCATACGGTTTACAAAATCGCTTACTTATACGAGAAAACTTTTATTTTTTAACAGTATTTACCAGTTTTGTATATGATTTCTTATATTATGCCATACATTGCAATTCTTCCTGGTATAAAAACAATGCGTGCGCGCCCACATTGCATTAAAATTATAAGCTAATTAATAATCTTAATGCTTAAGTTCCGCTTCCGCTCTACTTAACTGATGTGGAAATATTTGTAAAAACTTAACATATTACGCATTGCGTTTTGGATTTGGGTCGTTCCACCACCTTCATCGGAAGGTTCTTCCGCTGATACGCACGAGATTCCAAACACTCATCAACTACCAGAGTTTCTAAAGCTGGCATCAACTTCCAAATATTCGACTCATACATCTTGTTTCCAAACCCATGGAGCTGCACTCGAGTCCCTTCCCACTGACTGGAATCGTACTTGACCATAACTAAATATTTCAAATTCTTGAGCTCAAGCAGAAAATCAGCACAACCATGAACAGAAATGGTAAGTTTTTCAAGTGCTGGAAGCAAAGGTTTGTATGTGGAAGGAGGAGGCGAAAGGTTCACGTCCAGCTCAAGTAGCTGCAGCGTCTTCCCAAACCTTTCCAATTTCCTGAACACGCGCTCAAAAGAAAATTGAGATAAAGGACTGTGCCTCGGGTTATCATTTCTGTATCGAGAACGGTAAGCTCTTTCAATAGCAATCTTTTTCATCGTCACTGGAAAGCAATCCAATTGGTCCAAATTATTAACAGTTTCCACCCGAATGTTTGCCTCCTCCAAATTCGGGAACTGAAAGCCATGATTAAAAACGTACTTTCCAAAGTCCACTCTTTTCAATGTGCTACAATTGCACCGCAACATTTCATAGTGGATATAATTCCCAGAGCTATAGCCAAGAGACAACGTTTCCAAGTTCTTCATGGGCTCCAAAGGGTTCAATCTGAAATAGTTCATCACTCGTTGTCGCACCCTGTAAAAGTACCCCCAAACATTCAATTCTACGTTAGATGGAACGATATCTTTATAAAAATACAAGTTGATCAAAGCCCTACCAAAACATATGAACTTGCCCCAGCTCCCGTTGAGTTCCATCAATGTTTAGATAAGGCATAGAAGAAAAAATCTCTGGATCAAGGTACAATTTCTTCAGGTTTGGAAGCTTTACCAAACAGTTTCGAAGATTTACTTCGACGTTTGTTGCGAAAGGGTCATTATTTC
>JAANSM010005408.1:0-10163 GCA_036850725.1 Orchesella villosa | reverse complement strand
GTGTAACGTTGTTTGGAATATATGAAAACTGAACTCTTTTTTAGAACAGAAAGGAGAACTCCTTTGCCATATCTCGAATAACAATTTGATCCGGAAGAGCTTGCAAATCTTCTTCCGTTAATATAGAGACCAAACAGCTGCGTAGGTCTTCAATACGATGCATATGTTGCGAGTAGTTGGAGTTGCGGATGATTCGTTGAATCATTTGAAGATAAGAGGTTCCCCGCTGTAATTGACAATTGAGTTTACGTTTTATAACAGTTTTTTTATATTGAAATTATAAATCAATAAAAGAATTTTGACATACCGACTCGCCAGGTCCTAAATCAGTGAGATTTCTGGTTACAATATCAATGAGAACCTTGATATCGTTCGTGTAGAACAAATCTGTTGTTCGCTTGCAAGATAGAATGTCCTTCGTCATTTTGAATACTGAATGTTGTGGCTTCTTCAACAGCTCCTGAATGTTTATTGGATCATCTGAAAAAATAAAAAATACACATAAATAATCATTTTTTGCTTCAAATGTGCTAGTAAGCTTATGAGAAACAAAATTACATTCTCGATTCAAGTAGTAGATAATCTGAGTGAAAACTTTAGCATTGTGCCGATCCGACAACGCAATGATAGCTAGATTATCATCCACACTGGGGAATTGTAGATTGAGAGCAAATTCGACGTTCACAAAGATATCCGTTATCCGCTCATCATCATCCGGCGGAGACTCAATGACATTGTAGACGAAACTCAGAAAGTCCAATCCCAAATGTTCTAAATATCCCCCAAAAATAGATAGAAAGATTATATAACACGTTATAAATGAAATGGTGTACCTATAACTATAAACTGGTGTCTTATTTACAATTACCGTAATGGAAAATGGGTAGTTTCTCTTCAGTTTGGAATACCAAGAACAAAAGTGAAACGCAATGACACGATCTTGTGGGATCTGTGAGGGATTCTCGGATTTCCCTAATGTTTCCAAACAATACATACAATTGACGATAATAATACAATGCCAAAAATTAATTAGTGAAACAGTTAACTCTACCTAGCAAGTTCCATTGGCAGGATGGAATTCAGTAGTACAGATAGCGCTGTCAGGTCGATTTTACAAAGGGATGAGAAGCAATCAATGAGTTTGGAACGAATAGACCATCTAGTTTCCATTTGATAGTAAAGCACCAATGTATTCACCGTGTTGTATTTATCTTGCCCCAGCGCAAACTTGGAAATACTAGGATCAGCGTCCTGTTTTCAGTTTAAGTAGGCATAAAAAACATATAACAGTTTTATTTCAGTTTCTAAGTCTGATTCTGATGGAATGAGTTATTGTCTAAAATCTAAAACGACGCTGTTAAATTCGAAAATATTAACGTACTAGAATTTGGTTGAGTTCTATAAGATGATCAAGTATCACTGACTCATCCTCATGAAGAGCCCAACTTCGTTGTTGTTCATCCGCCTGACAAGTTTTTAGGAACCTGAAAATCCTCTGCATTGCTATATGTATCCGAGCTATGTGCTATAACGTCCGGATTCTCACTAATAACTTTGGAGTTTTCCAAATGTGTCATGAGGGATGTTAGACAGGTAGGTAACTCCGTGATGCATTCCTGGATTTGGAAACATTCCCAATTTTTGAGTAGGTAACAAATCTATATAGTAAATCAGTATAAAGAATAAAAAATGTGTTTGAGTACCTGAATATATCCCAAAACAACTTGTGCCGCCATTTGACACTTTTTGTGACTCAATCCCGTGGCACTCCTAACAACATCAATCATTTCACCTGCCATCAATTTCGGATCAACTGGCCTATCTCCACTGGCAATGCTCCATTTTCTTGGTTGGCAAGTCAAATCCGAGATCCCAAAAGAGCTTGGCTGATGATCAATTCCTTGACTACTTTTTTGCAAAAATTGCATACTGTCCAGATCATTGTTTGACAAAGGTGGAGGATGCACAATTTCGATGTCGTCGCAGTTAAGGGTGCTCAACAGCACTGGCGCTTCTCCACTCTCAATGATGGGATAACTTGGCACAGACACAGAAGTTGAGAGGTGGCCTGGCTGAGCAGGACAAGAATCAAGAAAATCACTGGGAACTTCAGCAACTGAAGGGTAACTGGCAGGTGGTGGTGGAGCTGGTTGAGTTTCAATACTGCTAATGGTCGTTGGAATGACGGCGGGGGGCTTCTTATGTTTTTTTCGTCCTTCGCCTCGAGTCTTTGTCCGACCCCCTGAATGGGTGTGATGACTATGACTGTGACTATGACTTGTTCTATGTTCCGGAACGATGGGGGATGGAACCATGTCTGACTCTGTTTCATATGGATGTTGATGCTGATGTCTTGGAAAGTGAGGAGAGTTCTCGGGGTGGTGCTGATGATAGCGTGAATGATATCCGGTTTTAGGTGACCCAGTTTCCTCTGTATCGATCCTTCCAGCATTGCTAACGACTTTGGGAGCGTGCACTATCGAAGCATAAGAGGTTTCTTGCGGCTCGCTTTGCTGAAAAGACATTAGCACAGTTGTTCTTTATACATCATGTTTATTTAATTTAAGCTTTCCACATTTACTCGAAGGTTGTTTGCCTTATGTACAATTAATACGAGCATCATTTAAGATGTTACTACAAGGAGTTCTACTATAGGTCTGACTGAACGTCAGGAAAGGATAAACATTTAAGGTAGGATTGTAGGAATCATACGACATTCCACTCCAGTTAGATAGGACAGAAAGCATGCATAGATAAGAGGCAGACATTCATCAATCTTTTCATAAATCGAACAAATCCAATATGCATAAATTAAATACAAGATTTGAGAATTTCGTGTGTGTATTAACCTAAATATAGTACAACACTCAATGAGTTAAACATGCATAATAGACAAAAAATATACTGCTCTCTTTTCCTCGCATATTTAATTAGCTAATAAGCATTAATATATGTATCTACATTACTACAACGTGGCACTACTGTATACTTAGTTTTGTTTAGCATAATTAGGTACATCAAGTAGAAAAAGAGGGGAGAGGGCAGGAAGTGCTAATGACTCGAAAAGAAACTCACTTGGTATGAGGAGCGGAGGTTGGAGTTTTCATTACTCAGCTCAGATATAGACTTTGCTCTTAATTTCTTGATCTCACTTTCCATGTGTCAATATCATTTCATCTGGAGCAATTGAAGATGCTACTAGCCCGTCTCGAAATGTTAGCAAACAATCCAATGAGCGGTTCCTGTCTTGTTTTGCTCGCCGGATCGCTTCGTCAAGAAAACTGAGCAATCTGGGAAGATCAACCTGGGAACAAAAATATATATTTTTTTTATTGAAATTCTTTTCCTTACATTATTCATACATTTTCTCTGCTTCTGACTGGAAACATTCTTACATTTTGAATAATCTCCACAAAATTGATTGGCACGTAGCCAACATGTTCCATGGATACTGGCCACACGGAGCCAGTTCTTGTCCCTGGCGTGTGCGTCAATAAAAAGTAATTCATCGTTCATCAGAAACCCTAAGGTTTTCTGATTGATAGGCCGGAATTCCCAGAGTCCGCGCAACATGTTTCTATAACAACAGTAACAAGAATTCAATTAACTATTTACTTACAATACAACAAAACAAACACACTATTTTTTGTTGTTGCAAGATTAATTTTGTGGCTAAATAACTCACCTCACTTTATTTTCGAATGTATTTAATATTTGGCGTAGATCAGCTGAGCGTTTTCGTTACGTTTGAGCGAGTCTCTTTTTTCAGCAATTGATTAGATCCAAATCCTGTTAACAACTAAACCAGTACGCAAACAGAAGGAAATTAACAAACCAAGTTTCAAAACAATATAAAATATGTAATATAAAAATCAATTTCTTTACTTACCTAAATATTGATTGGTCGGACCTTGTTACTTGCAATTTTGAAACTGACTAGATTAAGTTACATTAATATCTTGTTAGGTTCCTTCACTAGTGTCTTATACAAATTGACCAAATGTGGATAATTTCAATAACATAACATATTATACCTTAGCAACTTTGAAAATTAAATCACAGACTCACAACTAATTTCTTTTTGTTATATTCTGTATTCTGTCCTGAGCCACCAAACTAAATCCTGCCTTGTTCGAGTTTTCAAAATTAAAACCAATATAAACTAAACTACGTAATTTTTAATGCTATCTAGATATTTATGTAAATCTTTACTGTAGACCTTAAAATTCGTTAGTTTTTTCGGATTACAAACAACTGGTTTAAACGTGTTACTCCATTAATTAACTTCCCTTTTGTTACTCTATTACGTAGCTTGTCACAATGGAGACAGTCTTACTTGAAATCGGTAACACTAGTTGTGTTATGTTAGTTAAACATGTGCTAAAAAAATTAACCTCAAATAAATAATTTCACGTGACTTACTATATCTTATATATAATTACGTTGTTACTTGTGCAAATACGCTAAACTAAACTCCCGTTTTACTCAATTAATTTTGTAGTAGATGCCTTCGTTCAATTAATACATGTTTTTAAATTGCACATGTGTACTTATACAATAAAAACAATTATTAGTGCACATTCAACATTAGTTTTAACCTGTCAAGAAAGTTGCATAAAATCTCAGACGTAACTTTTTTTTTGTGTGTGAGGAACGTAAAACTTTGTTTCGTGAGTTTCTTAACTACTAAAATTTGAGGAGATTAGGTACATTCGATTTCTGGATAAACATCCTGGTTGTTTTTTTTAGTAAAGTTAGTTGAATTGATTGATTGTGGATTTCACAACACCCGTTGTATTTTGACACTTTTTGTTATCTATTTAACATTTATGTTATATCTAAAAATCACTGTAATGTTTTTGAGGGAATTGGTTGCTGGAACTCGTGTATAAATTTTTCATTAAAGACTCAAATTATCCAGGTAATGTGTATGTTTTGATGTACGTCTTAAAAGATACCGAATGAGATCATCCGTTAAAACTTAAATCTATTTCTGGTTTACAATTTGCTAACTATCGACTGAATACGAAATTCTAGAGAAACAATACAAGTTGAATACAAATCCAAAAAATTTATTTCTTTAGCTAAAAACTAGTGCATAATGTGCAATTTCAGCTCCACAAATCAGACTAGACACTGTATTGACTTTTTTCCTAGTTGGACCACTACGTGCTTTTCTTTTTACAACCTTATATAAATACTTATATGTTAAAAATGTAATGAACTTGTTCCAATTTTCTTCTTTCTTTTCTCCTCTCTTCTCCAAGATGACTACTTGCACATTATATTTTCTTTCTAATACTTTTTATATATTCTGTTAGTTGACGTCGTCGTGGGTGAACACAACTACTATTTTTTGTTGCAAATTTGCAATCAATTTCCTCTTCTTTTCCTTCCATACATGAAGCATATTCGACATCCTATTTCCACTTTTTCAATAGGATGATATGATGATCAAAAGAAAATAATCAAATTATCTTGTGTTCCTTCCACCACATCCACCTCCCAACTAAAATTGTTAAGAGTAGACAGATGTACATAAATAAAAGTTGTATGGGAATCTGATGTGATGTTGGATGTGATGTATATATAGGGATAGAGTTATTTGTTGTCGATTCGATGATGATCAGATGCGAAGGATTAGATGATTGATATAAAACACTTTTTTTTAAATAACAAACCTCTATCAAAATCTATCCATATTATGATAGATGAAACAGTAGGAGGAAGTTTCCTTGAAAACAAAATGCTAAAAGCAAGCATGTATTGTAATGTAAACTGCTATATAATTTCATTCTTTTAAAAAATATCTACAAAAACTTATATTCACCGACGACCCACCTACCTAATCCTCTCTTCTTCTTTCCTCTTGTTGTAAAGTAAGCCTCTAAAGCCTAGGTTATGTTATGTTCAACTCCACTCTTATTCATCTCATCTCATATAAAATACATTATTATGTATATATACATATTACACCCATATGAACATGACTATATTTGCTTTTGGTTGCATGCAATGAAACGCATGTGTTTCTCCAAAAAGTGTAACTTCTTTTTTCCACTCTCATGTAAGTTGTGTTCTTGTGTTGTGTAGCGTAGCATATCATCATATGAATGAAATCAGCTAGGACTAGGTTAGAGTTAGAGCTAAAGCCAAAGTACATGGGGGAAATGGGGAGGGTACACTACCATATAATAATATAGCGTGCAAAGTAAGAAAGTAAAAGAAGAAGAAGAAGTAACGTTTCTTTCTTTCTTCCTTACAGTTGCACTCTCTTTTTTTTGGCATGTTTTAGCTGCTGGAGGAACATTATTATGGGGCATTTTCTTTCCCATACACGTTTTTCCATCTCATCATTCTCAAAAAATCTGGAAAAGCTTACAATCCATGATGCTATAAAACTAATGCATATAAATGTACACAAAAAATACATTCATCTATGTCTAGATATGGCTACGTATTCATAATATAATAGAAGAGAGAAAGAGAGAGAGTAAGTTTTTTTATCGTTTGATTCCTCTACTAGTACTTTAAGTCCGTCTATAGTTTTCTAGTCTCCTAGTCTCCAATTTTTTTATGATAATCATCATGATGCAGTAGAAACGTTGTAGTAAGAAGGGCCCAGCTTCATTTCATACGTGTGTGGGTCTCAATGAGTATTATTCCCATTCACGTTCTCAATATTCTTCTTTTCTCTTAACCATTTATATAGCCTTGCAGTTGTTGGGATGTTGGAAAGAAAGAAGTTTTAGTTCAGACTTGAGTCTTGGACACATTTTACTTCCAAAACTTTGTCTGGCTTGAAGAAATGTTGATGATCACGCTGAATTTCTTGCGAATCAAGAACCAAAACTAGCTACCGAGTTATTAGGTGGCCAAGAGAGGAACGAGAACGAGAAAGAGAGAGTGTGTGAAAGGAGTTGAAAATGGAAATAAAATATTCAAACCGAGCCAACATGCAGCAGCATCAGCATAGCATCACTTCTTTTCACCAACTGAACCATCTAAATTTTCATAGTTGCAATATTCAAGAGCTTCATTTGCACTTTTCTTCACTTGCTTTCTCTCCATATCTCCATTCCACAAACTAGTAGAAATAATCCATTCCATACAAATACAAGCCCATAGCGAATGATATGATGATGACTTTCCGCAGCAGTCTTACTTAATCTTCTTTATCCCCATCGCATCCTCATCATATCCTAATCATTTTTAGGAAAATAGAAGAGTCGAGAAGGAAGTCAAAAAGTCAGCTTCAATTTACCATATATCTACAAGAAGGTTGGAGTGTGCTTTGCTTTGGCTTGTGGCAGTATATTCAGACACTACTAGCCTAGCATAACATTGATTTTCTATTTGCGTTGTGCGGTAGAACGGAAGCTAGTAGTATAGAATTAAAGTATGATTGTGTCATGTGCTGTACTTCTACATGTGAAAAAGTATGTATCTCCATGCCCCAAAATTTAGAATGAGAATTACACGAAATTTTTGGTACCATTGGGCTTGTTGCTAAACACTAAACAGTATTTTGGTATAGACAAGAGCATGTTTTTTTGTTATGTTGTAGGCTCTTTGAGATGACTGAGGTTGGTTAAGTTTACAAGACTGGTTTGGTTTGGGGCTTTACCAATTTTTGTTTTGGTTTGCTAAGCGGACTGCTCATCTTTTGTGTTTGCATGGATTTCCTTTATTCCGCTGCATAAAATCTTAGAGATTCCTTTTACGTGCGAGTGAGTAGAGTTGTTATGGTTGTTTATTTAAGTGATTTGGGAATGGTACTCAACTACAGTGAATGATATGCTAGTCCCTTCCATTCACTTCGTTACCAAGAGCTCTTATACAGTACTTATATACGATTATCCAGGCGATGCAGTCCCATTACACTGTTTTATTTTTGTACTGATTGCCAGATGATATAGTTGCTCTACTTAACTACGCTAAATTTTTTGCGTCATTCTTTCATTAGTTCGTTTTAGTTTTATTAAATTTTTATTTTGCAATTTTTATTTGTGAACATGTACTAATTTTTATTTTGTGTAATGTTGAATGAAAGGTTTTTAGTTAAATTTAACGTGGGCCTTGAATGAGATTAAGGTGTTTGGTGCTTTGGCGGTAACTTGGACAGTGTTTTATCATTTGTATTTTGTGGATCGCTTATTATACTTTATGAACTAACTTTGAAACAGCTCAGTTGCCGGTGGAAAAGGTTTGTGTTTAAAGTACATTTAAGTTTTTAATGCTTTTTAACTAACTAATGATTAACAACTGTATAATTTGGACAATATTTAGAATATACCCAATCAACAATAACATAAATTAAATTTAAGTTTGCTAATACTAAGTAACGATTGTTGCCATTAGTGACTAAAATAGCAAAAAATGGGATTTTTTATGCAAAAGGTTTAACTTTCAACATAATTGTTCAAAATATGTTGCTTAAAATAATCTTTATAAAGATTCGGATTTGATTTGGGTCTCTAAAACGCAGCAGTTGAATGCAAAACAATATTAAGTTTTCACTTAATACTTCTACTCTTAATGTGTCAGCCGATTATCTATGCTTCAGTAACCAAGTAACCACAATATAACCTTGGTTTACATTGCTTACCATGCCATATATAATCAGTAAAATATGGGTATTGTCAAAGAAATAACAATCAACAAATAACATAAGCAGATTGAGAGTGGTGTAATAATGTAGTTAGGCACTTTTGCAACTTTTATAGTATATGTAAACGTTCAACAATTAAGATGATCATGATCATGATTGTTTCCAATAAACCAAAAGGTAAATACTGGTTGTTCAAAATTATTGTTATGGTTATAACTAACTTATATGATATCTCCTAAAGCCATAGGTATAAACGTCTATGGTATAGTTTTTCTATAGTAACCAACCTCTGCACTATGTAAATTGAAGTCGTTCCTGTAACCATTACCATGCGTTGTCGCTTGACTTTTGCGAGACTTGTAACACGCAACTCAGCGAAGGACTCATAATTCATAGACGTTTTTATACAATGTCGTAACATGTCATATACGCATGCAAATAAAGATGATCATTCCATACAATTGTGTTCAATGCTCAATGATGCGTAATATCCTCTACGACTTATCATAAACGGAATCAAGATACAAGACGACTTATTTCGTCTCAGTAAAACATTTTTTATCTTTTCAACTCTTGTCTACTTCTCCTCAAGAAAAAAACCATTTGAATCTCAAATTTGAGTTGCAATTTTCATTTTTGCCAAAGTTAATATCTGAAAGAGTGGATTATATGGAAAATGTCGTGGTAATAGGTGATATGGTAGGGTTTCTCAACGTGCTAATGTTTTTATGTAGATGGATTGCTGAAATGATGGTTGGTTGAGCCATGAATATTAAAGAGCAAGCGCACATGATGTTAGTGACACACTTTTTCCCTTTCTCTTTTGGTGATATGGGAGAGTTTCTCAACGTGCTAATGTTTTTATGTAGATGGATTGCTGAAATGATGGTTGGTTGAGCCATGAATATTAAAGAGCAAGCGCACATGATGTTAGTGACACACTTTTTCCCTTTCTTTCATTCCTATCACCTATTGCCTCTGCTAACGGCAGACAAACACATGTATATCATTCAGAATACTCATTTTATGCGTGTACTTTCATATATATTTTACCGATAATTAAATCATTTCCATTATTTTCATTTTCCTATATTGTCTTGTTTACCTATATACTTCTTTTTGATATGGTGTATGGTATTGCTCAAAGAAGCCTGTTTATTGTAGGAAAACGTGATGATGATGATGATGATGATACGTAATACACAGTTCAAGAAAGCACATTGTTTTTCCTTCGTCTAAAGCAACAATGTCAGCTCCTCTCGAAGGCAAAACTGTAGTTAGTTAATGGAGGTAGCTATAGCTATTGTTGACGAAAGGAACATATCCCATTGGCATCCTCTCTTGAGTACATGTGCACCAACACTTTTTTCATCGTAGGTAATTTTTTTTATTCTGCTGTTGGTTGATGGTTGTCGTATGATCTTCCTTTGTATGCTGGATTTTTATTAAGACACTTTTGACTTTGTACTGATTGCGATTGTGAACTTCATGTGTTATATGTTATGTTTTTGTACGCGTTGAGAAAGAAAACGATGAGGTAATCTAGTTTCAC
>JAANSM010005407.1:0-10164 GCA_036850725.1 Orchesella villosa | reverse complement strand
AGTAATTACTCAAGAAGATTTACCCATATAGTATCTGTATGAGCTATTGCATCGCAATCTGCAATTTTCACAGAGAAATTATATTGTGTTGTGTGCGAACATGTGTTTTACATGGCTGCTTTCCCATTATTATGGGAACGAAACACAAGAGAGGAAGACGACGGAGGAGGATATATTAACATCGTCATCAATGAACCAGAAACGAACGTAACACATTTGTAGGTTGCTACACCTTGTGCCTGCGAAAAAGAGGAGTGAAAATGTAAATGATGTAAAGTAAAGCCGAGATAAAAGGGCACGTAAACTGATCATCCTCATAACAAAATATTTACCGTGTACTTTTCTTTCTCCCTGTGCTTTCATAAATTTCAATCATACGAAACAAAAATATCATTTGCATATTAGAGTTCTTGTATAAACATGTTTTTTGCACAAGAGGATTTTCCCATTTTACCTTTCAGAACAGGAGCAGTATATGAGATTAATAGGAAGAGTGGGATGGTATATAAGAGAAAGAGGGTAGTTTGCAGGAAAATGAACTCATTTGCATGAGCTACATTGCATTTTCTAGATAGACAAGCCGGCTACAGGATAGAAATGTGTGTGCTTTCGCTCCACTTGCCAAATACAGTACGGCACAATCTCATCATGATGTGGATTGGATGAATGAGAATATAGTTCCAGGCTAAATATGGTAGTCTACCATCGTTTAAAGTTGAGTTTTCAGAGGCCTCTATTCTTTTCTATATTCCAACAACACTCTCCAGGAATTTCTCTTCATTTCCTCGTAAAAACAGGCGGCATGGAACCAATGTCACGTGTATAATATGCACTGCTACTGACACAGGGTGGTATTTGCTAGAGAAATGAAAAAAATAGTGGTGGTTGGTGGCATTACATAAGCTACACTGCTAGTTGTTTCTTGGTGTACATGATTTTTTTTTCTCTCTCTCTCTCTGGAACATGTTTCTCCTCTTTTACTTTGTGAAGAGGAAAAGAAAAGAAAGCTGCGTGATGATAGGAATGATCTAGTTTTAGGAGAGAAACAGGATATCACATCTCATGATATTCATGCACGTAGGGAAAGGAGAAGCAATGGAGCCACCCCTTCATTTTAAAATTTTTCGTGTACTCATAACAATGTCAAGTACACCTGCGGTCCTGGAGGCAACACTGCTTACTGGAAGGCTGGAACTCGTTTCGTATACGAAAGTGGGAGAGAAAGAGGGAGAAAAAAGATGGGATAAACTGAATGAGCTTATTTTTCTCTCCATCTCTATTGCCAAAAACTTGGGAAAGCTGAAAACTGCACTACTGTGGAGTAGAAAAAGCCATAGAGTCATCACAGCACGTAGCATGTTGGAATTGGAGAGTAAGTGGGAGAGAGAGAGAGAGAAGCCCGTTTCATTTTTTCGTCTTTGTCGTCTCTTGCTCTGGATTTGGTTTTCTCCACTATGTGGCTTGAGGCGTGCATGCATGTAACCATCTGAAAAAGAACTCTCATTCATTTCATCACTTTCATCCGAAAACGTGTTCTACCACCACCATTCTCTGGGCTTATACCTCCTCT
The DNA here is from genome assembly GCA_036850725.1 of Orchesella villosa. Taxonomy (NCBI): domain Eukaryota; kingdom Metazoa; phylum Arthropoda; class Collembola; order Entomobryomorpha; family Orchesellidae; genus Orchesella; species Orchesella villosa. The sequence goes on along the minus strand of JAANSM010005407.1, from coordinate 8,594 downwards.
CCTCCACTCACTCTGCAGTAGTTGCACACATCTTCATGTTATTTTCTTCTCTAACAGCAGCAGCACCCGCAGCACCAGGCTCCAAAACGCAAAACCGACTTGCTTTAGCTTAAATAACTAAAAGGGAAATCTTTTCTCAATCCGAATCTACCAGATATGTATAGTAATATGTCTGAAGTATGAATGCAAAACCTGCTTTGATGACGATACTCAGCCTCTGTTCTTTTCTTTTATGCTATATTGAAAATCATAACAGTTGGATGATTTTATTCCACCGCACGCATAATATGAATGAATAGTTAGACGGGACCTAACAGGGCGTACCGTTTTACTAAGAACTCTCTCCTCTCTTTCTCTCTGTTTTGTATGTAAATACGTATGACATGACATAGTACATCTAACTGTATTGCTGAGCCTTATATTGGTTCTTGTTCTTCTCGCATTGCGTCCTTATATCCATGAGACTTGAGACGGAACGGTGGAATGCATTCCCCTTTCCTTCTATCCAAGTGTTATTGTCATTGCCGTCCTTTTCCTAGTGTGTTACGGCAATTGCCTTTGTATCCACTCACGATGCACTTTTCGGAAGTTGAGACAAGACAAAAGCCATGTGTCCCATATAGTAGGACAGAGACATTCCTTTCATTTGTGCAGTCTTGCATATACGCATTTTGTACGCGGATTTCGTCTTCTTCATTTTACTATAATATATATGTACATGTATGCCGCACAACGCAGTGGTAGTGTGATGATAATATCATTTTTACATAGACATCTTCAAAGTTGAGAGAAATGAGATGATACGTTCGTTGCTACCCCCATTTTTCTCTGCTATTATGATATAACACCACTTTTCTCCAGAGAAACCTTTCCTTTCTCATCAGACGATCATCTTTTTCCCCTTTTGTTTCTTGAGTATGCTGGCTCACATTATATTACGTGAGTCGATGATGGTGATGACAGGATCAAAGTATTTTTTTCTGTAGAGTTGTATGATCCACATAGGCACCTATTGTAAAAACTTGGTTGGATGTAGACTCTCAATCTGCCTCTATGGTAAATCACATTGTACGTTTATTATTACTCTCAATCCTTCTTGTAGACGTATATACCAAAGGGATGCCGTAGTCGTGTGTCTCCTATCACCATGATCATTGATAACCATTGGCATTCGTTTTTTCTACTGGGGTTTTTGCATAGCGTAGCGAGATAGTGTTTCGATGTTGGTTTTTGTAGGATTATAGGCTCACTTACAAGCCACGAGGCATCCGAAATCAGAAGACAGAGTAAGGAAAGGTAAAGAAAAAGAGGGGTGCTAGAGCCACGATATATGGTTAAGGTTTAGGAAATGGTATATAGTAGAAAGGTAATTTATTTTATGCATAATTGCACATGAGTAACAAAAAAACTTTCTGTGGGTATAAATATCATCCGAGCAAAAACCGAACTAGGTAAAATTATGAAGGAAAATACATTTCACACAGGTTAAAAATCTGTCTTAGAAAAGAATATAAAAAAGTGTGTTGGAGCGGGGAAATCCTTTTGAAGTAAGACGTAGCTAAAGTTTCTTGTAGAAGAAAGAGAAAAACTTCGTCTTTTTTCGTCGATAGCTCAGCCTTCCTTACTTGTCGCACAACAGGAATTGAAGTGAGCTTTCTTAAAGAGTTTCCTTTCGTGTCTACTCACATATGTCTTTTATGCGTGTGGTACAAAGTTGAGCATTGTAAAAAAGGAGTCTCGAAGAGAAGAGTGGGAGAGCTTTACAAGATTACAGTAAAAATCGACAAGGCATTTGAGTTTGGTTTTTCCTCGAACATAAGAAGAAGGCTTTTGGAAAAAGTAGTAAGAAGCAGTGGCTTAGGAAGCGATTTAGAAAAGAAACGAAGTTGAATAGCTGGAGCGTGGGTTAAAGAGTATATTTATTCCAACTTATACTGAGTTCTGGTGTTGTAAAGTGAAGGAAGAAAGGAGGATATAAGAATTTCCTGAAGATATACATAGATATGTGACTATTAGAAATGCCACTACATACATGCAAAAAAAGTAAGGGTTGACAAAACAAGAACTAACAGTAGAGAACGTGTACACATCAATGATGCATTTTTTCTTTGTTGAGGATTTGGGATTGCTGAGCTGCGTGTGAACAAGACAGTGAAAGTAAGTGGGCAAAGAACGTAAAAGAAACAAGGGATAATATGGCACACATAACCATTAGACTTTGCCATTACAATGCCACAAAAGAAAGTGGCGATGTGAGTTAAGAAAATGGGGAATGGGGAACGACACGAGGGGAAATAACATTGACAAAAATTGTGGACATTGAGAATACTCTGTGGCAGGATTCTATGGGACATTTAAGGCATCCATATAGAGTTTAATGAAGCCAGTCCCAAAGTATGCAATATTGAAAGTCACGTGCTCAAAATTGCAAATTTCACGCAAATTGTGTCTCAAACTCTGAAGTGCGTCACAATCCCATTCCTGTAAGTATTACTGTTTGGAAATATTAAATTTTTAGCTTTATGACAAAATTTCTTTCACCGATTTGCGCCGGACGTTTAAACTGTCATTCATAGACGTTGTGGAATTTACAGATTCTGACAGATAAAAATGAAAGGCTCCACTTCCACTATACTACTTAAAGTCTATCACATACATATGATTCCCAGTTCCCAGCATTACAATGTCACTTTTTACTAGTATGGGAATATGGGAAGAGATAAATAAATAAAAGTTACCACCTTGTAAGCCAATAACATGATGACTAATGTCACTTTTTGTTGAGTCTACTGAAATTCGGTACATTTAAATGGAAGGATTCTTGGAATGTGATGCTTTCTTGGAAAACTGGAAATGAAATGCATGCTGAGACCATTGCATTGGGATAATCATTAATCATCATTTATTCAGGAAACTGTCCTAAGCAAAGAAAATACATTTAAATTAAAGGTAAAGGTCACAACAAAGTCAGCAAAGACACAATTTTGGTTTCCAGTTCACAAGATGCAAAACGCTGATACTAACTCTACCATTACTACGAACTCTTTTTCTCTAAAAAAAACAGTTGAGGACGTTAAAGTATTAACCAGTGTTCGATGAGTTGTCACTTAGTCAGTGATGTGTGCAATAGTAATCCACCTCTGAGTTCAAGTCAAATACACCAGTCGACTCTATGTGCCATGTGCACGGGGTGATCACGGGTGACGGTGATCATACAGGACTTTATGCAACACATCTTGAGCATTTTTGTTTGTCTACGGTTTGACAACGACACAACAATAAAGTCTAGACAATAGATGCCATGATGTCAGAAGAACTTAAAATTGTATTTTATGAATTCAATGCAATGTCTCTGTTTTATCTGTTGCTATTCTGTGAAATCCCCAAATAGAAAGAAGAGGAATGCTAACAAGGAAATAATAGAATGAGTAGACGCGGAAGTCCTGTCATAATGTACACATACTAAAAACAAAAGATTCGTATTCATAAGCCATCCCCCAACCATCATTATATGTCCCTTGTTTTCCTCCGTTGCATTCTCTTGGTGGCTTGCTTTGCACAAACAATTCTTCGTGTATAATATTCATTTTGATGTTGAATACAAGAAACCTGAGTAGTAGTGGTAAGGAAGGACTATCGAGGTGCCTACATGTATACGCATTCCTGTACATTGTACAAATATGAGGATGGATGGATGGATGACTGAGAATGAATGCACATCAAAATGAATGGACTGGCTTGACTCCGGCTTTGGCCCTGATCCACTTTGAATGAAGCAAAGCAAAAAAAGGAGCTTTGTCAGCCCTTTTTGTTTTTCTCTACGTCAAATATATTTGAGTAAAATGAATCCGCTTTCCCTCTGGCATATATATTAATGTTATGGTGCTGTGCTGTAGTGTACACTACACTACAGGAAACAAAAATAATATAAACAGACAAACGCACTGATTCACTAGGAAAATCTTTTGCGCTGACTTATTTATTCTTTCTCAAAAAGAAGGGAAAAGATGCGATAACTTGTAGCTTTTTATTAGACCTTGTCTTGTTCAATATTATGTAGCGTACTTTTTGTATTCAGGTTCAATCCCTTGCTCCAACTTCGTTAAAGCTTCTCTAATGACACGTCTTTTTTTCAAGGGGAATCCTCACCGGAATCCATGATTCTTTTTCCCAGTTGCTCTGTGTACAGTTTCTTAGTGTTTTTTTGGGAGAGATGGAATCCCTCTGTTTTGTAGACGTGCATCGTTCGACAATATGCAGGAAGAAAGTTGGGAGTGCGGTGTGGTCTGACAAATTATTGTCTCATCCATTCCAGTCAGTTAAGCAGTTTAGTGAAATAGGCAGAAGGAGAAAGCACAAGGTTTGCTGATGATCTGGACAAGGTTGTAAAGGCACGTAGAAAACGCATAAAGAGTCGTACATTAGATTATTTTCTACTTCCTTTCCTTGTGCTTGATTTCATTTACTTGACATTGTCTTCGACTCCAGATTCTAGACATTTCTCCGTCCTTCCTCCGTACTCTTCTTTTGATTTAGCAGTCAATTGCTGGTTTCATCAAGATGAAAGGGAGTAATTCTTCGTTTGGATTTTTATGGATTACGCTGCCTTTATATATCCTCTTCCACAGTGATATAATATACAGTGAGTACTCTTCCAGCAGCACTTATTTGTTGCCCCTGCGTTAGCTGCTCAGTGGACAAAAATAAGGAAAATTAAACTGGAAAAGCAAATGTACATTTTTACTTAACGAATTAGAGGAGGACGAGAAGGAGGTGGAGTCGAGCAAAGCGTACGCGGATGTTTTTCCTGATGACGATGATCGAACAAAATCTTTCCATAGCAAAAACCTAAACTAAATTAAGAACCTCAATCTAAAGAGGCGGACGGAGGAAGCATACAAAATTGACAAAATAAATGTGTACAAAAAAGGACGTGTATACGACACGTATGTATGTATGTCTGTTTCATGAGCAGTCTTCATTTATTTGTTTTCTCTTTTCTATTTTCTACCACTGAGCCTTACTTGTGACGGAAATGAAAAAAGAATGATATTTTTTACAACTCATATACGAAGAAAACGATAGTTTCATCAAGATTGGAACATGGGAAGAGGGAAATAGTACATGTAACAAAAAATGAAGGAAGCTTGTAAATGATTCCTTACAATATTAGTTGAACATGACAAGGGAAAGAGAAAACAGAAAAAATTAGCAGAGGATAAGAGGAAAGAAGTGGCATGGTGCAGTGAAGTGGACAGAAAAACAAAAGGGTAAAGAGTTTTGCTGTTTCCACCAGTTGTGATGATGATAACGAGGATTTTATTACGTGATGAATGTGAACTGTTGGGGATAAAAGGCGTAAAAGTGAAAGTTGTTTTTTACGGTTTGTTACTTTCACTACTGTTGCTTGGGCGGGCGGTGTGGTTTTTCCTTTAGTTCATGTTGCACTTGTATACATTCTTGTTTTTCATCATTGAGCACTGGTACGGAACAAGAACAGGGGAATTTGATGAGGACTAGCATTTTTGTGTAGTAAACTTTTTGTAGTGATTAGAAATGAGAAACTAATGATGCTCATGTGGTTTCTGTCTTTTGTGTCTTTTTGTCACATGTCACAACAAACAGCAGACGGAGACAAGAAAAGGGAGAACAAAGCAGGAAAGAAGACACATCCCGTTCGAGTAAGAGAGAGAAGGAGTGAAAGAACGAGACAGAAAAGTTATAAAATCACCAGCTGTGGCCTTGTTCTTGTTTTTCTACTTTCTCCCGTTTCCACTCTTTGTTGTACTACTGTTGTACACATGTGAAACGAGACTAAAAGCGAGTGTGCATCCTTTTTTAATGATGATTATGACTGGAGCAAGAAGAATGAATGCGGAACAAATGATAATCTTTCGGCAAAAGAGTGGCGGTCATGGTGGATGGTCACAACAGTTGACAGTGCTATTCCTTATCTTGACAACATTTTTTGCCGTCGTCGGTGGCAAGTTCGGAACAACACCCGTGGCAAATGATCAGCAGAGCTCTTTGGTACTCCTCAACTACTCTGGGCCACAGCCATCTGACAAATTTATTCCATGCCACTTCAATCCAGGATGCTTTTGCAAATACGATCAAAAAACGGAGATTTATGACTCACTCCGCCGACTCTGGCAACTTGTGGGCTTCAATGAGACGAGCTTCTTCAGAGCTGTCACTGCTTTACAAAGGGAAATCAGAAATGATCCAACGACAACTTACTTCTTCCCCGAGTCCGACCTCACACAACTTGCTCAGCTTGTGGTCAACTCGTCATCTTCCCTCCATTCATTTTCATACTCCAGCCATGCGAGACCGTTAGAGCCAGGCCCCATCTTTGAGTTTGTGTGTCTTGCCGTCCCGATGGCTGTCATTCCTACTGGTAAGTGCAGCATCTTTTCTAAACTTACCCGACACCATAAAATCTTCAAATTTATCTACACCCCCGCTCTAGAAAAATACCCCAAAACAGCTTAGCAGATTCGTCGAAGTAGAATATTATGTTCCCTACTTGTTATTTTCTACTGCTCCCCCATTACTCCAATTTTTATTTTCACTTTGCTTACAATTTCCAACACTATTTTTTAAAGTCTACGGGAAAGCTTTTCGTTTATTAGTGTATAGCTACACACAGAGTGAAGCTGGAAGGAAAACCTGTAAATACCGAAAATATAGATTACATAATAAAAAACAAATAAATAGCCGTAAAGCACCATTTTACCATCTCTCTTGTAGTATTTTTATTATTATTTTCGTCTCTAGTCTTGTGTCTACTTCTTGTATGGGTTAGAAAGTAGTGTTAGAGAGAGAAATAGTAGAGAAAAAAAGAGGAAAAGTAGACGTGAGAGTGAAGTAAAGTGAAGTGAGTGGAAAACAAGGGGCCAATTACACTCTGGGGGATTTCATGACTCTCTTTTTCTCCTTTAACGCTCACATTTATTGCTGTTAGATGGGCGACACTAGTTTCTATCTTGTCGAGAGAAAGAAAATAACTAAAATGGGATAGAGATACAGATCCACATACATATACGATTGGGAATGAGTGGTGCTCAGAGTGCATGGGAAGAGGAGATCAATTTTTTTCCATGGGCGTCCGGCCCATTTATCCTGTCTATTCAGAAACTCTTGCCTTGTTCTTCCGACTCTTGTTCCAAAAGTATCCACTGACCAACTAAAGAATCAGGATAGTAGTAGTAGTTTCAGTTGATCAAGAGACAATTTTCTTTTCAACTGATAAAAAAGGGAGAGAGGAACAGCCGGAACTATCTTTCCAAAAGAAAGTGATAGACGGAGTCATTGTCGCCTTTTACCTTCGGAAAAAATCATTGGGTGTGTTAAGGAGAATTTACGCTACGCAATATCGTTATAATGTACTGCAGACGAAATTCACATTATTGAGGAATTGGTGGCAGTGAGAAAAAAGTGTGGGACTGTACGCCAATTTCCGTTCTATCCGCCTTCCTCCTCTTCCCTTCACCGTTTTTCTGAGACACGAAAAGTTTATATAGATCTTAGTGTTTGCATGATGTGCCTATGGTATTGAAAATACAGCCAAGGTAGGAGGGATGATAGTAGTCGGTATAGAAGGTGAAGAAGATGATTGAGATAGGGAAATGGGAGCCAGACAAGAAGTAGTATTCTTGCAAGATAAAGTGCCCATCGAACCCAATGTAGCATTTAGTATCCTATTTTATACAATATTATCCGCGGAGAGGAGAGAAAATCCAGGTTTGAGTAGCACCCGAAACCGGGAGTCCAAGTAGTACATAGTGAATTTAGATTGGTTTCTTGGTGCGTTATTTCGGGCCCAAATTGTGCAAAGATACATGAAGACAGACAATCGTGAGCATTGTGTTGGTTGGTGGTGGTGGTGGTGATGTCGTGTCTCGTCTCTCATGATGATATGCTACACTGAGTGAGTATATTAAGTAAAGGAGAGGGAAATGTGGAAAGAGTGAGACAGAGAGAGAGAAAACACAATGGAAAATGGCTTTTGTGAGAGGGACACACTGGCCCATAAATTCCCCAAGTGTCGGCTCTTAATTAATTTTGAAAATCCGTGTGCAACAAGAAAAAGAGGAAAGGAAAATGCGATAAAGGAAGAGAAGCAGAGAGTTGAACAAGAGGAATTGGAGGAGGAAATCATTTATTTACTTATATGGCCTTTTCACATCCCATGCTGCAAAGATAAAGTTTTTTAGTTGGTTCTTACTCCTTCTTTTTCCTTTCCTCCACCCGCAGCACTCAGCAGCAAAGCAGCATAGACTCGACTAGTGCCCTAGAAAGAGACTCTCAGAAAATGTTCAAATGATCGTTTTCTACTCCTCGTCTTGTTACTTAAGTAGTCCTCCCTTCACGGTGTGCAGTAGAATGAAGTAATACGATGCTCAACCTTGTGATTCTGATACGTATTTATGGAGGAACAGATGGAGACATACAAAAATTGTCTCAACCAAATCGCATTTACACTCTTTCCCCTTACCAGTGATTAATTAGCGTGGGTGACGAGTGAATACTATATTTACTCAAGATGGTTACATTTTATATGAAAATCTTAATTTCAATTTGCTTTATTT
>JAANSM010005406.1:0-10164 GCA_036850725.1 Orchesella villosa | reverse complement strand
ATGGTTTTTTCGTTTATGGCTTCTATAAAATCCATACTGCTCATGAAAAAGTCATCAAGGAATTCAAAACCGTTTCACATTTATCTTTTCCCGTATGTGTTAATACAGAAAAGGGTACCGATACTGATGTTCACAGTAATGGTGTTTGCTTTCCATATTTCCATATGCATACTTACGTATCATCCCTAAACGATTTCGTATCTATTTTATCGCCCTAAATCCACGTTCGTAATATATGTGATATGCCTCCGTTGAAAAAAGTGATTTGTAAGAATTTTCGATTTTGTGATGACATTTTGAGGGTCGATTTTGTCATTTGTGGATATATCAAAAATAAATCTTAGCTTTAACCTTGACATAAAAATATGATCTTTGGTGCCGTAAATCCTGATAAATGGTGAAAGTATTTGAGTAGCCTTAGATTTTCGAACAAAAGGTTTAAATCTATTATTTAAGGGAAATGGATGAAATACTGAAGTTGACTTACAGCAGCCCTCATAACAAGCTCTTGAGGAAGAAGACGTTCTCCACATCGGGAACATTTTACTCCAAATATTCTATCGTAGTCGTGCTTGCAATATAATTTCGAATTTCTCCAGTAGCACGAGTGGGTTAGTGGACATCTACAAATGCAGCAGTGTAAGACAGTCTTCATGCCAAGGTGTATCACCAACTTTGAGTAGCCATCGATCCCGAATTTTTTGTCCACAACCTTCACAAATGTCTCCCCGGGAATGGATCGGATCTGTAATAATATGCGAATTGTACTTTAGTAACTTATATATATCATTATGACTTCAATAAGAAAGAAATCTGTAAGATGATTTCTGTCAGACGATTCATAATGGAATGCCGCACAAAGTGCTGAAATGCTGGCCAAAGTTTTGAAGAAACTGCGCTGGATGAGCAGTTTTTTAAATGTTCGTGAATTTGGCATGTTTACGTTTCAAATTTCTAATAAATATGTGTAAATGGTTTTCAAATTAGCTAATGCATATATTTACTTGATTGACGATTTTAATAATTGTCTAACCCACGACACAACGCATATCTTTGATATAAGTAATTATTAAACGTTTTATAAAATATACAGCGACGTTTAACTCATACTCCTTCAAATATGAAAAATACCTATCATTTATCTGCATACATATTTATAGCCTAAAACCAATATATAAGAAGTAAATAATGTATTTTTATTACCGAAACGCTTACCAGCCGGGTCTGCATCTTTAATTGTATCTTTAAACTCAAGCATTGCGAAGGATTTCATAGAATAAGCGTTTTAAGAATATAAGTGTCAAAAATTTCTTTCCACATACAAACACATTCAGACAATAAGCTCGACTGTCAATGTTCACACCAAACTAATTTCAGGTTTGACCTGGTCTTTAGTAGTGGACTTTTAAATAGGTCATTCGCTTCTCATTAAAACACAAATGTTTGCCACTATTATCGGTAAAGATTAAAGATACAAATGGACTTTGGTAAGGTATGCAAAAGCATTCCCTTTGACTTGATACCACAAGCAACTTTCCACAGGATAACTTTCACTCCACGTGTCTACACTACAAAACTATTAGATTATTATTTTTCTCGTTTGTACAAAATTGGTACACTTTCAACTTTCACCAGTTTTCGTTTCAACTTTTCACTAGAAAGAGCAAAACGTTTTATTTTTTTATCCACAAATCGAATCGAATTTATTTGACAATTTTACAAGAATCTTTCTTTGTCTTTTCTTTCTTTAGGAGTTGTCAATTGTCAATCTTTCGCTCAAACTTCAACCCAAATATATATACTGCGAACACATGTGCGCTAATTACATTGGGGTCATTATTGGACAAACATCCGTATTGAAATGAGAGTGAATCTTGTTGCACACTCAAGTTTTCTATGGACTACTACCGAAAAACTTTCTGCATGAGTAAACTTCATGTGTGTCTTCCCTTTCTCTTTGGCTACATCACATCATATGAAGTCTATTCGGGTTGAAACAACTGCTGTTGTTGCGTTTCTAAACAAAGTCTGAAGCGCATACAACACAATATGATAGGAACATGTCTGCATACCCATTTGATACAGTGGAGTCCCGATCCTGTGTAGTCAACTTTGCACTTGTAAGCTGCTGCTGCTGAGCATGCAAAATGAAAGAATCCGAGAAAAGGGGAAAAAAGAAGGCAGGATTTTTCATTTGGCTCACTCGCTCATCTCCTGTTCCATCGAAAAAGAGTGTGAGGTCTCATAAGGTATCAACAAAAAAGTGGAATATGGTGCTTGAGCCAAAGAAGAGAGCAAAAAGGGAAGAATATTACGGTCTTTTTTCCAACATGTATGAAATAAAGGGAAAGTAGTAGATATGCACGTATATGTAGGATGTATATAGCCAATGCAGTTTATTCACTCACAATCAGTACATCACATGGCATCCCTCATATAACCAAATGTTTCGGATAGAGATGGACCACATGCAGAAACTTGTTCATGTTCATAATATTATGTACATATGTGTAGATTTCAGATATACAAGCACAACTAGTCCGTGAAATGATGATCCGATTGCTATTTGGCATGTACATAATATTATACTCTTCTTGCGTATGTATGGATATACATAGCAAGGATTTTTTCTCGCTCTCTCCCTGGTCTAGTGAAACCAACTTGTTCGGAGAAGCATCATGCGTGGACCAAGTGAGAGTTCCCTCCCAGCTTGAGTATCAGTCCGCCCTTGCCGGCTTGTCATTTGTTACTTAAACTTCCTTTCTCTGGAAAAAAAACTTTCCCTAGTCACTGCTTCTTTACTTGTATTCTTTCCTTTTTTGTGAGGAGAATATGTAGCAGCAGTGCAACAGGACATGGCATGAAAGAGAGAGAGAGAGCGAGAAAAAGTTGGAGTTTGGAGTAAAAGAGTGGGAGAAGTGGACAGAGAATTTTTCGCTGGTCTTTGCTGTTTCCTGTGTGTATTAAACTTGTGTATAAGCGATAGATCACCATGAATTAAAACATGTCACCATATGCTTCTGGTGCGTGTAAGCACTAAAATATTTACTGTAAAATAATATGCAACAGCGTTTACTTATTCTATTACTTGGCTATAAGGCAATAAGGTTGAAGTCTGAAGACACATTCTTAAATTGATGACATGATAAACACTACAATATTTAGATTTGCATGTATGCCATTTATTAAAGCATTTCGCATATATGAATACATGCGTAAGGTCAGCATTTTAATAGCAATATAATCTTTTAAATTCATTTCCGGGTAGCTCTTAATAAACACGGAATTGAATTACTATAATATAAAGATATATAGTATATGTTAAGATGCGTCTATTTAGTAGAGTATATGCGATGTATTTCTTTCTCATGAAGGTTTAAGCAGTATAATTTTAACCATCTAGTTTGTGCATGTCTTGTAATGAACTTGCCTAGCATAGTCTAGTCAATATGGAACATATTGCACATAATTTCTAAATACAAGGGTTGTGCGAAACTTTCTTCCCAATTTCAGTTGAGAAACATTCTATCATGACAGAACCATCTTTATGGCTTCTGCTAAAGAACGATGCATATGGTTTTTAGTTTTGTTGTTGTTACTGTTATACTGTACAAAATAATAAATAACAATAAAATCAATAGTGAATGGGTTAGTAGACCACATTTTTTCTCGCTATTTATACAAAATTGACAATTGAACCCACAAACTTAAAGTTATTACACAAAATGTTTGAGAAAAAGTTATGCAAAACTGGTAAATCTGGATTTTGGTCCCTTGTTTTATGAATCCTACATGCATTTTCCATCCAACGATTGTCATTTATACTTTTTTATTCATCTTAATAAAATCATCAATGATGATTTCATTATTCATCATTACACAAACCATGTATTCACTAAACATGACATTAAACTGCGTACCATTTTATCCTTGACTGACTGCGCTAAATGGACAGGAAAAAAGGGTTGGAAATAGACAATAACATTGGGAAATGAAATGAGCCTTCTAATGACTGAGCTGATGATGATAAAATTAATGATGACAAAAAATACACAAGAGCTCAAGTCTCTCCCCCTTTTTTTCATTTTTTACTTGCGTTAAATTTAAGTACAAGCACCCATTCAATTCCAGAGCATTTAGAAGCAAAGTAGAAGCTGAGGTGTCAGATCTCATATCTAATCTGACACTGGAGTCGGCTTACAGAAAAACACTTATTACTACTACACAAATCTATATCTATATACTCAACTTACAATGCAGTACAATGGTACAATACATACAACTTATAAGATAGGGAAACATGTATATATCTATAAGAGAAAAAAGCTAGAATCGGGTATGGTGTATAGTAATAAAATGAGATGAGAGGGGACAAAAAAGGGGATATGAAAAAAGGACGTTTTGAACTTATCCATATCCCAAAACCCCGGCTTGACTGCCTTTTGCTTACTCATATTTTTATATCCGTGACTTCTGCTGCCGTATATGATTACCCATATCAGTTTCACTTTATACATCTTCCTTCTCATTCAATAGCCTCAAACCACTTGCACTACACTGACGTACTCCTATATAAACTGTGCGGAGGACTGTCTGAACTCAAAAAAGAAGAATATTATTCAATCTGGCATCATCAGCTCAGCTTGGCTATATACCGGGAAGGAGAGAGAAAGAGAGAGACCGACACATATTGTACATATCGATTATTATTATGATCATATCATGAAAATCGTGAAATCGGCCACACGTGTTGCTGCTCATGCATTCTGTCCCCATTATATTTTTCCTATTTTTTTCTTATCCCTTACCAAAGAGATGATTATTATTCAACAAAGCCTCCATTCATTCATTCACATGAGACTCATCTATAGTAAAAACGCGTACAATCATGCATACAAAATAGGTTGAAAAGAATCTTTTCTCTAGAAAACAAATCATCGAACCACCGTATTGTTTAGAAGCAGTTAAAGAGCTGGACTTAAATACTTATATCACGGCTCCAAACATTAGGCATCAATATATCCAAGGAATATCTATATGCCCCAACTTATATGTATCTACTACTGTCCACCAATCCACCTCATACCTCATCTGCTCATCCTATAAATTTTATTGGTTTTTGAAGCAGATTAATGAAAGAGAAAACAAAAGAGTATAAAAAGCAGCGGTTTTGAAACACAATCAATGACAACATGAAAAATCTTACTTTTGTTCAGTCAAACGAAAACCTTGTGGAACATTCAAATAATAATATGCCTGAATGAAATTTTGTTTAAAGAGAAAACCAACAAGGTTTTCGGGTACGGTAATACGGCAGAGCATCAAACTGAAACTGGACAGACTCAGAGTGCACCTGATTTCAAAAACAAAGTGCTCATGTGCCTACGAAATTTGTCTGGCAAGTCGACCTTGAAGTACGCTATTTAGGAGAGTTTACGGTACATGTAAAAATTCAGATGGGCCTTCAGAAGAATGAATTATATAAGCCACTGCTTCTTTATCGAATGCGCTTCCGACTGCCCTACTATTTCGTTTTCCTTTGGTACGTGCCAAGCTGCGTAACAAGATCCGCGTATCAAATTAATTTGAAGCATGATAGTGTAATTTCAATTTCATGCTTTAAATTATCTGGAACGATTTATTTGTAAGNTAATTTGAAGCATGATAGTGTAATTTCAATTTCATGCTTTAAATTATCTGGAACGATTTATTTGTAAGGCCAGTCAGTGTAGTGCAGAAAAATTGTGGGTGCTACTACCTAACTTTCCTTAGCCCATTCAACATTACATCAAGTTGCGCATTCTTGCCTAAACTAAACAGGAAAAAGCACATCTGTCCTTACCTAATGATCGTGACATTGCGTAAAATGTGTTATTTTAACTTGTGTTTGTACTCTACTAGATTTTTGTTATTCATCTACTATGCTGCCGAAGATTTGCTTTGGTCTTTGTAAAAATGTTGAATGTTGATGGGGGATGTTGTAAACACGACGTATGTTTTTCAAGCGATAAAGCATGTTATTCGAGTGGATATTTTGTTGGATGTCATGTGGCCTTGAATAATGTGCTTCTGAAAAAAGGGATGCAAGATCAACAGTACAGTGAGTGAAAGGGAAAATTCGATAAAGCATGTTATTCGAGTGGATATTTTGTTGGATGTCATGTGGCCTTGAATAATGTGCTTCTGAAAAAAGGGATGCAAGATCAACAGTACAGTGAGTGAAAGGAAAAATTATATGGTTGATGGTGGATGCTAATTTTTTAGTTTGATTGAAAGGTCTCTGCAATTTACTGCACAAATACCGTTTTCATGCCGAGACTTGAGCTTCAACTTCATAAGTTCAAAATTTTGATTTTTCTTTTACTAACGAGCGTCATTCAAAAGCTGAAGACTGAATTCTGGTTCTTGATAGTATTGTGACATTGAACAAGCATTTTGTTACAGAAAATGTACAATCTAATTTCTTGTATGTAAGCAGAAATATGGTGTTTGGCTAAGGTGTCTGACTTTGATGCAACGTGCTATCATTTTTAAGCTCATATTTGTCTTAAGACCTTATAGGTCTTAGGATATTTAAAGAATACTGCAACCCCTCTATAATATTTAAAATTCTAAGACTTTTAATTAAAATGAAAAATCATTTGTACACTTCATGCTGACTTGTCAACTTTTTCTGATCTTGCGCCCGCACACTTTACTCAGTAAAGACAGGCTGCACTCTGCACTGATATGAGTTGATGAGTTGTGACTTTTTATCCAGTCTCGCCCTTTTTTATTCGAACAAAATTACGGAATCCATATTTGACTTGTAATCTGAGTGGAACATAATATATAGTATTGTAAATAAATCAGACTGAAGACTTAAAGGTTAAAGCATTCCGTGAATAGTGAATTTAAATTTAAGCATCTCAAACATGAGAATGAAGAATTCTGGTTTATAGGATTAAGAAATACGTATTTATAAATAAAGAAAGAAAGAGAACGCTCAATAAGTTTTTTCTTCTAACGAGTCAACAATTTTTATATGGGGTATGAATATCAGGAATTTCTGATCAACTTAACAGAACTGACTTCACAATTTATCTAATTTAAAAATAGTACATTATCTATTGGTATAACAAATTTATTTAATGCACAAACATAAAATATCTACGTTTAACTTAAGACTAAGACCAAGCCTGTAAGAATCATCATGCAAATGCAAGCGTTTTAGCAACCAAGTGTACCATCACCATCACATAAGACTTCCCTTATATATATTTTCACAGTTTTTCGTGTTTCCGTTAGTCTTGCAACAACCCTATTTCTAGAAAAAACACGCATTTCCGGATACTCAAGGTGCTAATTTGACAACTTTCGATATTCTCATTTGTTAAGTGTCTCACAGTTCCAAATATTTTTCTCTTGGGGCTCGTTTCATGAGTTTTTCTTGAAACAAAGCGAAGTTTTGCATGACAATTTAATAAAAATCTGAGTACACACTCAATTTCTTTTCCTCGCATGAAGCCTTCACTGCGACGGGGCGATACTTAGCCAAAGTTGCATGAAATCGGGCAACATGTCACAAGAAAGAAAACAGTACAAAAATGTGCTTTAAAAAAACTAGCAATCGTTAACTGGTATTAATGATGATGATGTGTGATTTGCATGGCATGCATATGCATGTGCGAGCAATAAATGTAAGCGTGTGTCTGTGTCTCTGCCTCTAAAAGCCAAAAGAAAAAAGGGATATTTATATCCTTGTTTTCATACAGTTACAGCCACTAAATGAGGTTTTATCCGATGTGATGTGTTTTGTGCTATACAGTAAAACGACACATTCTCCCAACACAACAAAGTTGTTATTCTGATCTGATCTGTGCGTCCACCTCCGATTCCCTAAGGATGTGCAATTACCCTCCGTTTTCCACACACCGACCACACCATGGGGGGTCACAGCTCAAAATATATTAAAAAGGCGAGAGATTGAGATGAGAGATTTTTAGATAGACATAAGAGACAAGGCACCATTCCACGCTCAAAAAAATAGGGTCGCTCCTGTTTTCACCGCGTGCCTGGTCATTTGCCAGTCACGCGTCAGCCAGTCAATGAATGTTTACATTGTATCTTATTTTTCAATCAGAAGGCTATCTGTTGATGGTCCGTGTCCCACGGACCTTCCGTCAGCAATCAGCAGCAATAAAGTACATCCCTTCATCACACACAAGCAACCTATATCTCTTCTGCATAATGCTGGTGGCTTGTTCTTCCGTCCGCTCATTCATGTACTTTGTATTGTAATATATGGGCAAAGCGAGACATTTAAAGAGGAAAAAAGGAAATGACAATATTTCTCCATTTATTTATTATTATTTGTAAATGTTTTGTCCCTGCCTACTTTTACCTCACACCGGCAGCAGTAGTAATAGCAGTCACTCGCTAAATTTTATCCTTTTGTTTCTTTGCGATTACTGAAAATTTATGTGTGAAGATTTTTTCTCATACTTTCATATGGAATTGGAGCAGTCTCATTCTTCAATAAACCCTGTGCTTACGCTACGACTGCGACAAAAGTCTCGATTAAGATATACAATGAGAACTGAGTCAGTCACACGGATAACTTTCTAGAATACCGACAAAGGACATTTGTATCTGCTTGCATATGTGAGCGTATCCCGTCACCCAATGACAAAATGCTCAGTTGTTATCGTTCTACAGAGATAACAAAATGAGAAGAGTTCCGTAACACAGCTACTGGGTATAACTCCATTTCCCAACTTTCAAGTCGGCTTCCATTATGACTCAAATCTTAATAAATGCAGCTAGTGTGAGCATACAGAAAACATACGCTCGTCGTGTATTTATTTATTGCCTCTGCACACTTATTACTTTTCACAGGGACTTACATAAAGTGAGGAGATTGTGCAAAGCTAATAGCTGGAAGGCAGTTAGTTTTACTTTTCATTATAGTTTAGAGAGATGCCTGTGAATGAGTAGAAGTAATGTTTGTGCATTGCCGTCATATATGATACGAAGAAAAAGGATGATGAAGAAAGAGTTTTGAAACAGCTTGAGCGTGCAAGGAAACCTTTCTTCTCTTTGGAGCTTATTCCTTTTCACCTCTTCACTGTTATAAAACGTGTGTATTTATTATTGCTACTTGATAATAACCCTTCAATAAGGAATTTTCCTTGAAAGTCGCTACTGGTTCCCTTTATTAAAGGGAGAATTTTTTCATAGAACTTCGTTATATTATACTTTCGTAGAAATATATATTGTACTTTACCTTAGGTATAAAATGTAGATAAACAAGATTCTTTTGAAGTGCAGTGAATGGTATAATAACAAAGTACACAAGGCAATATTTATTAGAATAGAGGAGAATATTTATTACGAGAACTGAGAAAATGAATGTTTTCAGGAAAGCATCATCGTGTAAATGCATTCAGTATAAGTAAAGTTTACCTTCGTTTTACTTTACTTACCTTGTTTTTACCCCATGAATCTTGACTAGATTGATTTAGACTTGAGCTCATATTATGGAACCACACGACGATCCACACATGGGCTCCTCATCATGTTCTACGAATGTAGTATATATATGTAATCATGAAAGGAGATGAGAGGAGTTGGGAGTTGGGATAGAGGTAATAATATTCTTGAGCTGGTTTTCTTTTTCCAGCTCAAAAAGCCGACAATAAGTTGTAAGCAATATTCCCGAATTACTTACACCCGTCCAGTCAAAAGACAATGGAGTTGTTTGATTTACAGGTCTTTTCTCCTTGTTCTCCAGCAAGCCCTTCGAAATGAATATATCAGATTATACGAAAACGAAACCGAAGTTTAGCTTGGTACTCAACTGCATACTCTCTGCATTCTACATTCTTCTGACTGCTTCTCAAAAGTAAATGTGAATAAAATTGTAAAATTGCTTCCTCGTTACAGATTTGTACTGTCTTGCGTTAATTTTCAGAAAGATGAACTATATATGTGCATATATATATACTTATAGGTATAACGTATAAGATATGATTCATTGCTATACCTTGGTATATTATGCGGGTGAGCTTTCAGGTGGCCAAAATTCAACGCATTCTTGCATATATGTATACATCAGCGAAAAAGCTACTGAAAAGCTTGTTCTTGTTCACACGATCATTTAAATAATTGCTTGTATTTTCAAGA
>JAANSM010005405.1:0-10165 GCA_036850725.1 Orchesella villosa | reverse complement strand
TGCCAACTTTAATTGGTGTATTCCGTTCACCAAATGCTCCTCGACATCATTACCACCAAAAATCAACTCAACGATCAACGAGGCACTACATCCTCTTTGCCATCATCCCGCTCAATCTGTAACTATTACCAATCGAATCCTGAAGTTAGCATGCATACCGTGAAAATGCACTCTTCTTACAAAATTCCCAAACGTCCTCGTGAAAGTGAGCAGAATCAAATTAAAAACCAAACATTCGTTTATCAAACACTTCGGGGTCTCGAGACCGTCAGAAGGTACTTACCGCTGTTACTGTTGAAAAATCATTTAAAGCTTGCTCTAGATTAACGATAAACTACTTTACATATTTATTTAAGTTTACTTTCAGATGTGGTGAATGCGAGGATCCAACTCCTTCTTGCAAACTCACCAAGAAGTTACCAATGCTATAAGAATCCATTCCCCAATGCCCTTGCAGATGTATTGAGAATCGGCCATGAACTTCCAAGTGCATAAGGTTACAGACAACCGTTTCTTCGTCTTGTCACTCCAAATCAGGCATTCGATCAAAAACATCCAAATGCAGTGTTCGAGGGGTTCCAGAAAACTCTACTAAACCTGATATCACTTTTCTGGTTATTTTTAATTCCGCAAAAAGCCAACCCATTGTAGCTGACTTTTCTGCTAAAAAAGAAGTTATAAGGGAGCCAGAGCTAGACCCTATTTTCTTCTTGTAGTCTGGATTGCAGTTCCAACAGTCCAACCATTTATGATTACACGCCACCTTCGCCATTTGATATTATTCATTCGCCCAACGCACAGCAATGTAGTTCTGGCGATACAATGCTGACGCCGGATACTGCTTTAAATCGGGCGATTCGATCAATAGAAGATAAACAAGATATGCTGGGTCCGGATTACGTTCCTGACGTTTCAATGTCAGAGGAGGAGGATGAAGTACAAGGTGACGAAGCGGAGGAGGATAATGAAGGACAGGAGCATGAAGAGGAGAAATGAAATACAGGAGGAGGATGAAGGACAGGCAGAGGAGGGTGAAGGGCAGGCAGAGGATGTTGACGGGCAGGCAGAGGAGGTTGAAGGGCAGGAGCAGCAAGAGGACCGTGTTGAAGTACAGGAGAATGTATATGAAGTTGAGAATGTGCATGAGGCAGAAGAAATAAAGCTGCACGTGATCGATGAACTGGATGAACATCACATTTTTGTCCGAATTCTTTGGGAACATCTCCCAAATGGATCTGTGCTTGATTCAGGAGGCTGGATGATAGAAAGGGGGTAACATACTAATGCGTTGCAAACAATTAACCCGGGGAAAGCATGCGTTTTAATGTTAATTGTTTGCCTTTGTATAATTTTTTTTGTATGCTTTCAGAGGGATGCTTTATAGCCCTGCCCTATAAGACCGGGCCCGGGGAATACAGTGTCTGCTCTTGCTTTAATAAAGCATTACTTAAACTGAGATTCCACGGTGTCAGGTTAATTACATCAGGGGCATTAAAGCAGTTCATCATTTTCTATTCAATGCAGTACTCATCGTGGGTAAAGCAGTTACTAACGAGTAGAAATGTGACAAGTATCAAGTCAGAATCAAATTAATGCATACATGGGCAAATGCAAAGATGGGCAGAAACTTGCGTCGGTAAGCTATTTGATGTGAGATGCATCAACATCTCAATCCAAGAATTAAAACATCATCATCAGAGGAGGAAAAGAAATCTAAATCGTGATGATGTGATGTGACTCTCACTTTTCATACGTAGCTCTGACTCTCGCTTTATATATGTATGTCATGATACTCTTACTCTCTTTTTATGTCATGTACGTGTTTTCGTGGTTATGCATTGAGCAAAAGAATAATGCAAAGACACAAGCACGTCAATAACCTACTTCTTTCTTCCTTATAACTTTCGTCAATACTGACATAGTTAATACCACAACGCGTGGATTCTTACGTAGGTTATGTTATACCATAGTATTTCATTCAAGGAAGTCTAGACTTCACTTTTACTTTTACTCTTACTTTTATAGATTGTATCCATTTACGTCTTATTGCGGCTTTATTATTAGTCACGATTATCTGTATGAATTTTTGAGATTTTATGTTTTAAGCAAGAAAAATAAACAGTACAAAATTATATTTGCAACAAGCAACATCATTAGTTTTTTGCTCCCTCGCATCTTATTATCATCAAAGTTTTCAGGAAACTATCATCCTTTCTGAAATCATCATCTTCTATCTTTATAGAAAAGGATTATAATTTATAGACATAATTCGTCACTATTCTAATTTTAATGTCTAGTTTATACTTATTAAAATTATGAAAACACATGACTTCCAATTTTATTTCAGAATCGTGAGAACGAGAGGGGAATTATCATCCTATTTTTGACAATGTTTGATCTGCACTTTCACTTCATACGTTTATGCAGCTGTTTCATTTCTTACTTTCTTGATCAGTGTGCTCTCAGGACTTAAAGCCAGCAAACATGAAGCTCTTGTTTTTAATATTCAGTATTGCTAAAAATCTTTAGCCAGCAACAATTATATTGTCATATATTTTCATCCATATATCTCAAGCGACATACATTTATCATGCTTGGAGTAAATGCCCTCTTGTCTCTTTATCCTTGGAATGGATTTCATTACTGATTTCATTGTAAACTAGTATGGAGGCCTGAGTTTCATATAATGCACACACATAAAACATTTTGCATGATGTACACCCTCATTCTGCCCTTCCGATTTTGGGTTCAGGTGGCGCCTAAAAAATTACCAGTGGTAAAAATGCGCTAACGCCAGTAAACATAGGGAATTAGGTTCTCAATCCACCTAGTTAATAAACGCTTGCATATAAATAACCAGACTGCATAAGACTCTTTTAAAATTTAAAATTCCTATTGTTTTATTATTCAAATTAAATACAATATTGTTTATCAATTTATAATTTTAGAAATCCAAATTCAATTAATTCAATTATGAGTCAGTAGGCATGTGTCTTCTATCGCAAATCGGGTACTTCCATGACTTCGGAATCTTTCGCCTTAGGATCAGGCATTGAAGAAATTGAGTCGACCCATTTCTCCTGCTCTTCTGGTGAAGGCCTAGAAGATGAAATGGGGAGAGATTTCTGAGTTAATACGTTCCAAAAGAGAACACTATGTATCTTATCCATCATGGTACAGTACGCGTCCTTTGATGATCTGGCATAATTGGCTAGGATACCCACTCCAAATTATTAAAGATTTATTTGTTAAAAACTTAATCGGGAAACCGTAACCAATCAGGGATCTTCAGATCGTTTGCAGGTTCTTGCTGAGCCACGGCTTCATACTTCACCCATGGCGCGAACCAATCATTCTTGCAGTCTAGCGAGTTAGTCACCGAAAAATCCATCTTTTCGATCCATATGTACATCATCTTGTGCATCCGTGTCATGTTCCAGGCTACTGTCTTCTCCACCAACTTAACCGTTGCTCGGTGAATTGTATCTCGCAGATCCTTCTGGACGTTACATTTCTTCACCCGACCCATATATCGTGGTTGGAAGTAGTAGCTCAAGATCCCCTCAAGATTTGCAAGAAGGTTATTTCGAATAGTATCCAGGTATCCTAGAATCTCACACGCCAAACGGAATTGTCGATAGTTTGGAATAACATCCTTCTGACCTTTCCATCCCACACGTTTCTTGAGCTTGTCTCAGATTTCCAACGTCTCGTTTCACAATGCTTGATAACTGTTTAAGCAACCGGTTCTTTAGGAATTCACCCGGTTCTTGCTCTTGCACGTTCGCAATCATCTTGATTTGCTGGCCTTAATTGTCAAAGATAACTAACCACTTGACGTCAATCATCTTATATAAGCCGCACATCATTGCACTCTCCTTCAAACCACCTTTTCAACCTTGATGCATTTTTGCAATAATATGCAATACTTCTACTCCATAATTAGTATTTCCCAGGACGAACTTCTCGAAATACCTACGGTCCTCCTTGAGTGACTTTGCTTCTCCTTGACCTTCATAAAATCCTACAACCTCTCGAGATCACATCATCTCACCATATTTAAGCCTTTCGACAACTGATTTGCTCACATTTGCTGATAACTGAGGTTCTGAAACACATTCAAATATACTTCATTCCTGTGAGGAAATTCACTTTATTCAATACACATTATTTGATAGTTCCATTATTCAAAAATCAATCTACCATTTACTTGCTACCTTGACCATCAGACATTACACTGTCACCAACTCTCTTCCTACTATTATCGTTCCTAGCCTTCACCTGGTGCGAGCCTGACGTGATTGTGTCGGACGGACTATCTCTATAAAAGACCATTACGCCTAATATCTACAAGGACAGCACAAAATTACTTTTTACCCACTTAAATTCAATTTCATAAAAAACTTAGTACGAAAACGATAAAAAAAATTATTCACTTTTATTCAAAAAACTTGTTAATTGAAGAAATTCAATATTGCATTATCTTTTATTAGACCAATTATTAAAGTTTTCTTCATTAAAAAAACAAATTCAGTTAGAACTTTAATTGTTAATCATTAACTTTCTAGGATATTTGTATTAATTCAAAAACAAAACAAAAACAAAAAAAACCTAACTTAGCGTATTCTTTCCTGTATTACTTATTTGTATGACATTCATGTATGATACCCTATATTGTAATTCATTTTACCTTGCCATTCTTTTTTGAAGTTTATCATTCTTTCTTCTAATAAAATTGTTAACAAACTTTCGATTAAAAAATTGTTAAAACATAATTAGTTTACAGGATTCAAAACTCTGACCCATTTGTAACTAGATTTAAATCCCAATCACCTTCAACTTTTCAAAATTTATGTAACCAAAATTTTGTTTCACCCAAGGGAGGGGGATATGTTAGGGAATGCTTCTCTTCCTTGTTTTTTATGAATCAAGATTTTCCTCATTCGAATAATTATCTATTTTCCTTGTTTTAGTATTTTAGCATTTCCTTGTTCTTTGTTCCAAACCAGGAGTTTCAACTCCTTATCCATACTCATATTCCCATAACGTAGGAGCAAGCCAAGCAGCTTCACTGCTGGGTTGCTCTCTACGTCACAACTAGTTTTTATTACGTTTACGTTTACCATGTCTTCTTTGTTACGTGTATGATTGTGTAACCAAACACTTCCTAGTTTAGGGGTATAAAAACCCTTACTTCTCTTGTACAAACAGGTCCAGTAACTTATTAGTTGCAAGACTCAAAGGGTTTACTTACGAGTTCCCAACGCCTGGCATTATTGCCGAGTGCTTTGGGACAACTCTCTTATAATTGGGATTAAAATATAGCAATAAAATAATTCAATATTTTTATACAGAAATCGTCTGATCGTTGTTAAGTTATTATTCAGCATGCAGAAACCAACGGTCACCAACACCAAAACTCCAACAATGCAATATTTATGCACACGCGCATGTCTAAATCTCAGTATGTGAATCCAGTACCTAATTTCATTACAGTATGGTTTTTAAAGTTCAATATGAAAACTCATAAATCACGGTAGCATCGAAATGAAACAAAAATGCATAAATGTGAGCTGTGCAACAAATGCTATGCAAGCAAATACGCATTGAAATGGCATTCGTGAGTGCAGTTCTTTCATGTGTGTTATACTTGTGCTTTATGTGCTATATATATCGTGTAGTCATATTGTATGTGTTATGACTTTCAGTGAAAACGATTATCGCATGCTGATGATAAATTAAAGAGATGGCCAGTGCTTACCAATCCTAAACAATTTGAATGTCCAGTTTGCCATAAAGGATTCTCGCATCGTTCCAATCGTCTGATGCATATTAAAATATACCATACTGAACACTCATTGAAACTTCAACGGTAATTAGTGATTATTATGTAACTATACTTGACATTCATGTAATGCATATCTAATGCGTTATAATTTATGGTAGTACCTTGCGAACCATAGAACTTTTAAATATGCTCTTAAGCCACCAAAAGCGTGCTGCTAGAGTTTCCATAGTAAAGGAAATATGGATGAAAATTGGTACGTTACTTTATATGTATAGTCATTCAGGTTGAATGAGACATATGCATGCATTTAATAATGTTTTCATTTTACATGTGCATATTATGATCATTTCATTTACAGAATTAAAAATTTGGGACGAATGAGACATGCGCGAAATAAAAATGAAAGCAAAACAAATTTATGACGATGGTGATACTCGTGAAATGATAAAAGTACTTGTAACGATTCAAGCCTTTCGCAGAACTGGTATTCATTAATAGTATTACTATAATAACATTACATATAACATTAAATGGAAATAGAATTTAGATGTACGTTTATATATATTTGATGGCTATCCATACGCAAGACCCCATTTAACACGTTCATGCATTGCTCAAAGCCACAACCCAAGTTCTATCCGATTGGGTAGTTTTATGGCAATGTAAGTGATTTGGAAGTTATGTTGGGAACTGGAATTTGGCCAACTTCTGCAGTAGATGCATACGTGGCAAACTTGATGAAAAAAAGGTGTCACAGTACGTGTATTTGCACATGCATTTTTACATTGACGGACAAAAGCATTGAGAATGTTCGGCCAGGATGTAAGGATCTTAAAATATTAGATCACGAAATTGCAAAGACAGTGGTCATTACTTTTCATAACAAATTAGGTAATGTCTACTCTGTTGAAAACTACGCCAAAAGGAAAGCAGATCCTTACTACGGTAGAGTGATAATTTATGCAAATCATGCCTAGCCAAGTTTTGTTTTTACTTGTAAGCATATCAGGCTCCAGAATCTTGCTTACAGACCCCATATTCAACTACATTGTTGAATTATAGAAGTGGTTTGACTCGTTTGAACTAATTCGTTAAAACTAAAACTAAACTAAAACCAAACTAAAACTAACTAAAACTCGTTAACACTAATATTGGTTTCACCATAAAAATTGTCAATTGGAACCTACAATAGGTTTAGTACAGACAGGTAGTGCCCACAATACACATCCCACATCTATAGTAAATCAATTCAGTAAGACATAAGGCAGAAGAAATATCATGCAGTAATGGGCAGGTTATCCTCCGTTAGAAAAATCATTCATACAGAGTAAAATCATTTTCTGAGAGTTTCCTATATGGGACTCCGTTTGTGTAGAAACCCGTAAATACTGCAAACTAGAATGGGGTTGACCAGTATGTCTTTCTCTTTTGCCGAATTGACATTTTAGTGGCCTTCTCCTGCCTTTAAGTTTTACTTATTTTCTTAGGTAAAAGCTGAACTGATTGTTGAACTGGTTATGGTTGTTGAGTGATCGTGGCTGTTGCGAAGATAATGAACGTTGCCGAAATTTTATTAGTTACTTTTTTATTGATGTTTTTAATCGTAGTAGATAGATGTGTAGTTAAATATTAGTATTCGTAGTATTAGGGTGTATGGTGGTGTTTAAACAAAATTTGTAGACAGTGTCGGTGAGTGATTGTGAGTGAAAGTAACTGTGGAAATCCGGGTTTTATAATACCCGGTTTTTAAAAGTAAAGGTTATTTGCGGTAAGTCATACTAAATAATAATATTATAAAATAATATAATATAATTTCATAATTGTATTGTATTGTGATACATATGTGGATATGTTATTGTGAATATGCGCGATTACTTGTAATTTACAGTGTCTGTGTGAATCCGAGTTTGATGATACCTGTTTATTAACAGTGTACGCTTTTAGCCGGCAACTAGTGTCTTTCTCAATAACATTGTATTGTGTTACATAGGGGTGTATGTTAATGGGAGTTTGCGCTATTGCTTGTAGTTTAGAGTGCCTGAGTGAATCCGGGTTTTGTGATACCCAATTTTTAAAAGTGTAGTTTTTTGCCGTAAAGTTGTTCATTTCATAGTAACGTTGTATTGTATTACATTGTGGCGTATTTTATTGTAAATATAGGCTTTGGTTTGGTACGTAGAGTGCAAATATTATCATATTATCTTATCTTACCCATGCCAATGTTGATATCAAAGGCTTAACTTATTGTAGCCTTTTCTGCATTTCGCAGGTTTACTAATTATTTTATTTCATATATATAGGATACACTGTCATTTTTCAGCATGTTTAAAGGAAGTTGTAATCGATGCTATGAATAAATGTATAAGCTTATACTAACCCTATGCTGACTTATCCCGATGATTTACATCAACCAGAAAAATAGACTTAATTTTTTAGTTTTCAGTATCATGGCGTTCAGTAACCAAAACTATATGGTTTTTTCAGGATTTTTAGAATTACCGAAAAGCGTTTTGCTATACTATTGTTTGGTAAGAAGTCTTAGTAGACTTTATCTTAAAATCTATGATGAATACATTAAATCTCTTATATAAATTACAGGGGATGTTTAAGTAAGGATTTTAAAATCCAAATTACTCCAGCATGGTCTTTATTACAGACCCTAAAGAATCAAATCAACATGATTCATGGTAAACAAATGCTTAAGATTGAGTAAATTGATCTGACTAATTTAGGTCAATAATTATGAGCATACAAATATAAGCTATACCAAAGATATGCGAGTAATCACAAAACTACTGCAATTGCTTCCGTATGAAGGCTAGTATTGCAAAAATATCCGTTTAAGCACTCCTTTATCTTTATTTTTAGCTTTTTAGCGATAAAAAATATCAAGTAGTTTTACCATTGGTAACGAATCTTTATTAGATTTTTAAATGAAAACTTTATGAATACACCTATGACGAATCCCTTATTACATGGGATGTATTTTAGAGGATATTTAAATCCTTCTGACTTCAGCATGGTCAGCATGGTAACGAATCAAATCAGCATGATTCATGGTAAATGAATATTTAAATTGAGTAAATCTTTTCAAGTAAGCTGGGTATACTATTAATTATCGTCTAATAATTTGGTTACACGAAAGATACGCGAGTAATCGCAAAGTTAGTACAATCACATCCACATGATGGAGAACGCTGCGACTCAAACAACTGTGCCAACGAACTGTCGGATCGGATCTGCCCGGAAAGAACCCTGGGAGCAGTCATTTTTTATTTCGTTGTGTATGTGCAATAAACGAAATAGCACGACCTAATTGCGCAACAGGGCTCATTCTCATGTATAAACTTTCAGAACCACCGGACACAGCTCAAAAAATAAATCCATGATCAACAACATTGGAACACAAGGACAGAACGTTGCTAGCGGCTCAAAAAAGAAGACGACTAGAACAAAGCACTAATTATATAAATGGAAATAAAGTTGCAGTATTTTGTTTTTTGTCAACCCACACAACGACAATGACAATGTTTAAATGCCTTGTTCATGCCATTTCTTAGTAATTTTTATTTTGGTAATAAATCTTGGGCATGCGATATTGATTCATTCGATTTGTATCGTTGTATGAGTGCAATAAACAAAATAGCACAGCTAATGCAACGTCATCTCATTACATATTTTTATTCTGTATAAGTATTCCTGGTTGAAGCCGTGACAATCGTACAGGCAACGTTGCAAGCGCGTCTACTGCAACGAAAAAACCCGCAACGTAATATAAGATAATAAATGTAACTATGATGTAGCGCACAATTTTAGTAATCGAGTTAGCATTTTCATTTTGTCATTTCTTCTCCGGAACAACAAGTGTGATGCAGACTTTCGTTATTGCTTGCAAGTGGTGTAACAGTAATTTTTTTGACGCGAGAGCTTTATCAGACTATATGTGAGTGTTTCATCATGTCATTTTCTCATCAACAAATTTCGTTGCTTCTTATATGCCGATCTTCTAATGCATTTTTCTGCTTATAGTACAAGTTCACATTCCCATGCAACTCCACTACGATTCCCATGTCCTATTCCGGAATGTGGCCAATCCTTTGACCAGATTGAGGCCTTGATTAAACACCTCAAGGATGATCATGATGCATAAGGGACTGTTACCCCTGGCTCTCAGACCACCAGAGGCTAGTCTTCTGAATGTTGATGATGCTGACATCGTAATGGCATTACTTTATGATGAAGACCAGTTCTATGGTATCAGCAACGTGGGAATTACCAAAAAAAAAACAAAGGAAAGTGTGTCACAAAATCTGAATCACGAAATATAAGCCTACACAAAATGCGTGCCAATACCAAAGGACAGTGCCTAATGATTGA
>JAANSM010005404.1:0-10166 GCA_036850725.1 Orchesella villosa | reverse complement strand
AAAATGAAATTGAAGGATGCACTTTTCTTCAGTACCTATAATTACAAACGTGTACAGAAAGTATCCTTTTAGTCAGTGAGTTTTTGTATGCATAAGCAAAATCAAGTCAACCATGTCTTATCATATGTATAACTAACCCTCCATCTTGATCATCAACACTATTTTGTTGAATAATTTTATATTCCTCCCAATATTGTACTGTATTTTTATTATGTATGCACAAGGCGTTGCATTGTGGATGGATAGGTGATGAATGGATGAAAAGTAGCGATATCAAAGCGAAACTTATCACTTGCTACATATTCACAATTGGCGATGACGCTGACGTACGACGCGCATGCCAAAGTGTACCAAACACGTTTATAAGTTTCGATAGTTTCAAAACTTGAATTTATTGTTACATGATTAGCATACATATATGCACATACGTACACGATTGGTTACATGATATGATTGTGATGACGGAATTGACATGGTTGTAGTACTACTTCAGTACTTTGTATCATCGACATGAAGGGACTTGATATGCGTAACTTCGTCTAATACTATAATACAGCAATTGAAATAGTTGTAAAACATTTTCGAAACTACTTTGCTACTACTTCCTATGCATCAGTCCCACTACTATACTACTACTGGGACTGATTTAATCCAATCGAGTGCTTCATAAGAAAGTCTCGTGCGCATGTGTGGTAGCTCAAGTTCGAAATCGCATACTATCTTTTTTATTATTATGCAGCTTCTGTTCCGATCAAACGATAGCCGATCCGACAACAGCGGCAGATGTTGTTGCCAAAATATCTTAACAAAAAACAAAAACACTTTGATAGTTTTGATATGCTATGAAATATAATGTGATAAGCAGTAAATAAGTAGCGTTAGGTGCTATTTTCCATTTACTACACCTTTTTATGTGTAATTAATTCATTTAAAGGCATAATCCAATCCAATCCCTATCAAATATTAATTTGTTTCTACAATCAGCCAAAGCCAACGATCATTATCACACTCATCTTCAAAAGAAATATTAATCTCAAGCTATCTAAGTAAAAATTCACCGGAAGTCCAGCCACATTTTTCTTTGAGGGTACTTCCGAGCAGCCTTTTAAGCCATCTGGCACTCGGGCACACGTGCATGTATTGTTACAATCAACAATCGAATGCAATGTATGGTGTGCATGCTAACATCCTAATTCTCCTTTCTTTAGATTCCGGTTTTGAGAATGTGAAATATTTTAAGTGAAAGGAAAGACAAACAAAGAAAGATAAAAAGGATGTAAGTAATTATCTTCTATCTTGACAATCATCCGTACTGGAAACCCTCCTTCGTTTTTACATTTGCATTACGTAACAACAGCATTAAAAACGGCATCGGTTATCAAGTTATCATTCATATTATGCATAAAAAATCCTTCTAGTCTGAATAAAGAAGCATCTTCAGTATATACAGAAGCACACACTGCGCTATCTTACATTCCGTACCAATCTCCTTATCATCCTAATCTCAAAAAGACTATTCAAGGCAAACGTTATCCATTTATCTTGACTTCTTCACAAATTGAAATACTTTCCTCAAATACCTTCAACAATGAAATTCTAATGCCATATAGTATATTTCATTCGAATAACTTTACAGCCGCAAAATGTAAATTTTTCATGGCATCATATTCGAAGAGTTCCTTATACCTAAAAACAAGGAAATTATCCCACTCCAGAACAAGAAACGAGTGTGGCGGTATCCTATTCCTAAAACCAGTGAGCATGATTTAGTGTGGCCTTCGCTACTGAGTATTCCGTACATTGACTATGCATATTTTTTATGTATCTTGCAATGCCCCAAGAAAAAGCATCTTGTAACACAAGGCACAAAGTTTTATCCAAACCAAAAGCCACATTTTCTCTACACCATGCTTGTTCGTACATACACATATTCCTCCCATCCTTTTATACATACCTTACTACCCACAAAAAGATAGGAATCCGTGTGGGAATGGAAATAAAGTTTTAGTTATAAAAAGGTATATTATTTGCATATTTACTATAAAGGAAAAGTAGACAATATAGAGATATACATATATAGCCGCTATTATCCCATGCCTTTTAAATTATCTATATTGGAGAATTTTTTTAATACATAAGAAGACATTGGGAATAAGCAAAAGACCGAGAAGATCCGAGCTTTGGGTGGCACGGTCAACTTGAGTGTATGTGTGACTGCAACCAAAAACCAATTGATCATAAGTCATTCATTCTTTCTTTCTTTTTGTACTCATCATCGTGGCACGCAGCATCATCATTGTAATTCTCGTGCGTCATTTTGATGAAAATTATATTTTAAACAAGTTGCTCACTTCAAATTTAACTTTTTAATAGGAACAACACCATTTCCTGGAACTGGTAAGTGTTGTCATTGAAGGTTTCTCTTGTTTCTAAAGCACATTTTCCAGTATTTGTTAGAACATGCGTGGATGTGCGATACTGGAATGCTTTTGGTGCTGCATGTTACATGTTGCTTCATGCATTACTAGTTTCAAGTTTGCATGATTCTATTGCAATTTGCAATCAGCAATGTGTTTTTATTGTCATGTCATAAAATTTAAACACAGTGACCTTGCTGAGTGAATGAAACGAATTGAGTAATTGATGATTGATATTGAATTTTACTGATTGTGTTTTTTTCCAGACGAGGAATCTGTTATCAAGATTGTATCGTGTATCGCTTGAAGAACCCAGACTGCAGACTTTGACGGACTGTTTTTAAAAGATATCGTCTATCGTGAAGGAGAAAGTAGGCGTTGGAAGCGTCTAAGCGGATTTTAAACCTTTGATTTGATTATCAATTATATTAGTTTTTGTGTATATTAAGCGAGAGTAGTTGACAAATAGCTTATTAAAATGGAGACAAGAAAACTTTTGGACTTGTTTCGGGCAACACTTGACCCAAACCAACGTCAGGCTGCTGAAGAGCAGTTGAAGCAGGTTAGTGTTATTTAGATGTTAGACTAAATTGTGCCTATTTTATGCAATTGTTTCATGTATTTATGTAAGATCTAAGAAAGAAAAGTCTTTACCTGGTCACTTTTGCTTTGCTTCAAAATAGATTGAGAAGATTATTGGCGTTGCCCCAACCTTGCTGCAGATTGTTATGGGACAGGAGATTGAAATGCCTGCAAGACAAGCTGGAGCAATCTATTTAAAAAATCTAATCCAGAAATCATGGGCTGAACCAGATGAAGATGAGGAGCCACGATTTCATATTCATGAACAAGACCGTGCTTTGATCCGGGACTCGTTAGTTGACGCCGTCGTTCATGCTCCACCTATAATTAGGGCACAGTTGTGCGTTTGCATTGGAGTTATTTGTAAACACGACTTTCCTGGAAGGTGGCCATCGCTTGTTGATAAAATAGTCGTATATCTTCAATCTCCGGATGCGGGTGGCTGGCCAGGAGCAATTTCAGCGTTATTAGCATTGGTCAAAGTATTTGAGTATAGGAAGGGAACGGAAAGGTCACCCCTGGATGACGCCATGAATCTCTTGTTACCACTTGTGCAACAAATTATGGAGAGATTGATGCCTAATATTACACCATCTGGTCTTATGATGCAACGTCTAGTTTTGAAAATGTTTTTCGCCCTCACCCAACATTACCTTCCTTTGCCTTTGCTGGGCAATAAGGGTCAGTGGGAAAGGTTTCGCGGTTGGATGGAAGTTGTAAGACAAGTTTTGGACAGAAGCCAACCGGAATTCGAGAAAAAACCTGAGGATGAGGACGAAAGGGACGAGCTGGAGAAAAATGAATGGTGGAAAACCAAGAAGTGGGCCATGCGGATTTTGTACAGAATGTTTGAGCGGTATGGAAGCCCTGGAGGAGTCACCAAGGAGTATAAGGATTTTGCTCAGTACTATCTTAACACTTATTCGCAAGGTGCACTAGAAGTCGTTTTTAAGATTATGGATGCCTACCGTCAAGGAAATTTCATTGCAGAAAAGGTTTTACGCGATGCAATTCTGTACCTGAGAGTAAGTCAGAAGAATTAATATTATTGGAGGATTACATTCTTGATTTGAATGGTATGGTATGTAAATTCTATATTTGTGCGTTATAGAATGCCGTTAGCCACGCTCACTCATGGAAATTTATGAAACCACACGCAAATGCTATGCTTACTGATGTGATATTCCCTCTCATGTGTCATACTGAAGAAGACGAACGGCTTTGGAAAGATGATCCCATTGAGTACATTCGTTCAAGATATGGTAACCAACTATTACGTATCAATATCATTATCAGTTTTTTGTGACTTTTAACCTGAGTATGGGGTGATTGTATTAGAAGGCGGCTAAAGTAATTAACAATTTATACTTGGTATTACGTTTTAGACGCCATTGATGCTGATACCGCTGTAACATGCGGGGAGCAGCTGTTGAACGCCATGTGTAAGAAGCGCAAAGGTGTGCTTCCAACATGCATTCAACTCGTAACGCAGCTCCTTAACGATCCAGCAACTAGTCCTCAGAGAAAGGATGGAGCTCTTCATATCGTTGGAGCGATAGCAGACATCCTATTGAAGAAAGACCAGTATAAAGAACAGTTTGATGACGTTCTGATTCGCTACGTATTTCCATCGATGACTGCACCATTTCCTTTCCTTCGTGCCCGAGCAGCGTGGCTTCTATCTAAGCTCTCAAACTTGAAATTTAATCGCGATGAGGTTCTCCAGGAAGTAGTGCGAGCTCTAATAGCCGCATTACTTAACAAGGATGAAGAGTTGCCAGTAAAGGTAGAAGCTGCTTTTGCGATTGAAGCTTTTGTTACAGACCAACATAGAACACATCAATATCTCCAACAACATATTGGAACTATATGCCTGGAGCTTCTTCAAATGCTTCGTTCTACTGAGAATGATGACTTGACCAATGTACTACAGAAGCTTGTATGCGCCTTTGTGAATGAGGTGGCTCCTCTGGCCAACAGTATTTGCGTGCATCTTGCTCAGACATTTTCTCAAATTATGGATGGCGCTGGTGACACTGAAGGTATAATTTGCTTAAGTTAGTTAGAAATAGGTTTGTAAAGTATGTATCAGGTTATTCTGAGATAGCAAGTGCTCATTTAATTAATTACTTTTTTTATTGTTATTTAGGTGAAAAGACAATTGTAGCAATGGGACTTTTGAATACAATGGAAACTATTCTTGTTGTAATGGAGGAACAACCGGAAGTTTGTTTGCAGTTGGAACCCATTCTTCTCCAGGTTGTAACCGTCATTCTTGACAAGTCCATTATGGAGTTTTATGAAGAAGCGTTTTCCCTCATCGCTTCACTGACTGAAAAGCACATAACTCCGTCTATGTGGCAGGTCTTTGAAGGCCTTTACAGGTATGCGGCAAAAGTTAGTAGTCGGTAAATTGATTCGTTAAATATTTGCATTTTAAGCTAATTTATTGTTTCAATTTCTTACAGAGTTATTGAGCGTGACGGAACCGACTACTTTGTCGAATTAATGCCAGCACTTCATAATTATATCACTGTTGACACTGAAGCTTTTCTTCAAGATCCTAATAGACTCCTTGCAACTTGCACTGTAATTAAGAAAGTTTTATTGGATGATTCGGCTGAAGTTGGAGAAGAAGCGGAATGCCACGCAGCTAAGCTGATTGAGGTCCTCATTCTTCAGTGTCGCCACCGTATTCAAAACGTGATTCCTAGCTTGTTGCAACTTGCGCTCGAGCGATTGGCTAAGACAATTAAAACATCAGAGCTGAGAACAATGTGTCTTCAAGTGAGTTTTAACATATGAAAGATTATATTAATTTGAGTAATGATAAATCAATGATAATTACTACATGGATGGTTTCGTTGCTCCTACAGGTTGTTGTTGCCTCATTGTATCATGACATCAATTTAACACTATCTGTGGTATCTAGTATGGATGCTTTTGTAAAGCAATGGATTGCTGACACTGACTGTTTCCTCGGTCTTCATGACAGGAAGATTTGTGTGTTGGGACTCTGTGCATTGTTACAGGTAGGAAAGGTGAAGTTATAAATAAATTTAAATATTGTTTACTTAACTTATCTACATGCATTGGAATTTGAAGGATCATCTTTTTCTTTCCTACGCCGTTTTACTGCATAACTGGTTTTACTTAATCTTTCACTTACATTTTTCAGAGTCAGAATAAACCAGCTGCTCTGCAAGAATGCTCAAAGGAGATCTTGCCATCCCTTATATTACTATTTGACGGACTTAAGCGCGCATATGCTGGTAAGTTTGTCGAAAAGTTTGAGTTTGAGGCTTCTTATCTAATTCTTGTTTCAAATCCCCTAACTTATGGTTAAATTACGTTTGATTTCAGCTAAAGCGCTCGAAAATGCAGAAAGTGATTCTGAAGAAGAGGAAGAGGATGATGAATACTGCGAAGTTGAAGGTTAGTCATGATTTGTTGATTGCTCTATTAGACAGCTTCAGTTCAATCGTCGATGCAATGGTTATGTAATATTTAATTCTGCAAATATAATTTTTTTCCTGTTCAGAAGTCCTTAGCACCGACGAGGATGAAATTGACGAGGAAGGGGCCGAGTATTTGGAAACGTTGGAGCGGAAAGTTAAATCATCTTCTCAACCTCCTTTCCCAATGACAGCACAAATTGTTGATGTAAAATTTGTAAACATTTGTTTTCTTATGAAAACAAAAATTTATAGCTTATAGATTTTATCTAACTCATGGTATTTTATTTTGGCGTAGGATGAAGACGAAGATGATGATGAGGACGACGATGATGATTACTCCACTGGAGAAGAAACTGCATTAGAATGTTATGCCACTCCATTAGATGACGAAGAGTGTCCTGTCGATGAGTATATTATTTTTAAAGATGTTTTATTAAGTAAGTCTTATTCAATGATTCAAAGATCTTTTATACTTTAGTGGCGTTATAAATGCTCATTTTATGTAATCAAATCAATGTTCGATTTAGATTTGGAACAAAGTGACCCTACATGGTATACTGCATTAACAAATTCCTTGAACGAAGATCAGCGAAAGTCTGTTCAAGAAATTTTTACTCTTGCTGACCAAAGGAAAGCAGCTGCTGAAAGTAAAGAGATTTTAAAACGTGGTGGTAAGTGTTAGGAATGCTTTGTTAAAAATTATGCCGTAAATCGTTTATGTTAAAGTGTTTCTTCTTTATAATGTTGTTTTGTGTGTTGTAGGTTATGAATTTCGTCAACAAGACGTGCCAGCCTCCTTCAATTTTGGAAATGGAAATCTACCACCAACTCTATCATAAAAATATAATGAAATCTTATTAATATCTTCAGAACTGATCGATTAAATTGTTTTGTCAGCGTCAGCAAGAGAAATGATTTGGAATTTAAATCTAGGTTATAAACAAGCGTCCTTGTTAAACTCACAGAATTTATGTTATATTCACCAGTAGTTAAATTAGTTATGTTTTAGTGCGTATTTTCCCTTTTAAACGCTAATTATGATTTATAAACGCCTATCATCTTATGCTTTGTTTGTCTTAATAAAAAGACGGTTTGAATGAAATTCGAGGTTTCTAAAATTCATTAATTCTACGATAACTATATTTTACAGGCAATTTTTACCATTCTCTCTTGTCTTTACGTTACGTATTGCACATGTTCAATATATCACGGGTTGGCTTTTGGGGAGATCCGGAATAAATTGCATATTTTTCATTGTTATCTTATTCGATTAATGCTATAGCTCACTAGCTATAATTTCAAACCGTGAAAGTACTGCATAAGTATGGTCAGTAACAATACCTAATTTTATTACGACATGTAGTGGCACATTTGAATTGATTTTTGTACACCTGTCCAAACATCGTGATTAAACATTTCTTACACATTGATATTTTGAGTTAAATACAAAAGCTAACAAAGATTTAACAACACGTAAATTTGTAACAAAGAAGCAAAAGCATTATCAACTAGTTGATTGAAACGTGTCAGCTGCAGATGCTTTAAATAAACATAATCAGGGAATAGTATAACCTTTTCCATCTTCGACCTTCATATTCATATGTATTTTCATACAGAATTTTTCATGTTCATAAATATGAAATCATATTTATTTATGAACATAATATTACGTATGAAAATGAAAAAAACGGCAATTGTACTGTAAATGAGAAATATCAACTCAGGTATATCTGGAATGGAATTTTAGGCTTTGAATACCGCATTACTATATAAGGAGGCTGTGCGTACTTACTCATCACTTCAGTTAATCTGATAGTAGAAAATCTGCATCATGAAGTTTTTCTTCGCCCTCTTTCTTTTAGCAGCAGTTGCGAGCGCCCAGCGTGGCCCACCACAGGGTCCACCGGGCTTCAGACAACCACCACCAAATGGTAAGCTTTCAGAACAATGAAAATCGAGAATTGAGAACTTTCATGAATAACTCATTGAATTAATTAAACAATAGGTCAACGTCCACCACCACCTCCACCTGGCGGTTTCCGTCAACCCCCGCAAGGAGGTGCTCGCCCACCACCACCAAACGGTAACTTTATAAAACAATATGTAAATCGAGATTGCTGAACTCTTACATGAACTTATGAAAATTAATTGAACACCAATAGGTCAACGTCCACCACCACCCCCACCAGGTGGTGCTGGTCCCCAACCAGACAAAACACAAGAGGGTGGAGAACTTGAAGCTACTGAGAATAGACCTGAACGGCAAACTGGTCCCCGTCCAGGCCCTCCAGGTGGACCACGTCCAGGCCCTCCAGGCGGACCACGTCCAGGTCCCCCACCAATGGGAGGAATCTATGGCCGTCCACCACCACCAAATGGTAACCTCATACGACAATTAATGCAAATCGAGATTTTTGAACTTTTATATTAACTTTTATAATTGAACATTAAGGCCAACGTCCACCACCACCTCCACCAGGCGCTCGTCCACCTCCACCACCAAATGGTAAGATTTTATAAAACCAATAATGCAATTGAAATACATAGACTTTTACTATAACTAATTTTAACTTAATTCAATTATAGGCCAACGTCCACCACCTCCACCCGGGGGTCGTCCACCACCACCACCAAATGGTAACCGTATATATAATAAAAAAGCAGATTGAGATTCGAAAACTTACAAGTCCAATGAATTAACTCTTGAAATTAATTGAACAACAGGTCAACGTCCACCACCTCCACCAGGAGGCGCTCGTCCACCTCCACCACCAAATGGTGAGCTTGCACACAACACTGAAAATCTAGAATTGTGAACTTTTACATTAAGTAGTTGCAATTAATGAAATATTAATTAATTAATAGGTCAACGACCACCACCACCTCCACCAGGCGGAGCTGGTCCAGAACCTGAACAACCTGGACAAGAAACTCCAAACCAACCTGGACAAGAAACCCCAAACCAAACCGGACAAGAAACTCCAAACCAACCCGGACAAGAGACTCCTGCTGAGCAACCCGCACCCGAAACACCTGAAGGTTCTGCACCAGTAGCGGAAGAGCAAGCTTAATTTTCGCTATCACCATCATCACATGTATAATATCCAAATTGTACCACCAACAACCAATGTCAAATTAATAATAATCATTACGCCTCGAACGGAGCATCGTTTTCTTAGCAATCTTAGCAAAGTTCTAATTTTGTTGGGAAACGGGAACTGTAAAACTAATCGTCTGAAATTATGAGATTTTTAAATAAAAATTTGACTGACGAAACTTAAAAGTTTACTTTCACAATCACTTTTTCAATAATCCAATGTAATCCAATCCAATCAAATTCATATGAAATGCTTCAAATGGTACAACAAACTGGAACTCGCTATCTGTCCATTTCGATCTATTGTAGTCATTGGCTTTCACTTTCCTTTGTTGTTTCACTGAAATACATATATGCATACCTCCTGGCCATTTGATTGCATTTCTATGCGTCAATTAAAACAATTTTTTATGAAGTCATAGCCAAAAAATTCTGCCTACAAGGAGTACAAAGAGTACAACCTAACTAGCTTACAACTGTGCTTCAACTTCATTAAAATAGTTATTACATTATTGGGTTTCATGGTATATGAACTTTTTCAATAAACCAACATTTTTATTGTTGATCCATATTCTTTAAATCAATCTATTACGCAACCAGAGCGTACTTGTA
>JAANSM010005403.1:0-10169 GCA_036850725.1 Orchesella villosa | reverse complement strand
TCGATTTGCCAGGATGTGTTCTGCCACTAAGACCGTACTTCGAATGTTATTGGTAAGATGTAAGTACAATGAATACGTAATATGAGAACATTTACGTAACATATTTTTCAAGATGAACTGACATTTTTCTATTTAATATTTTTATATTCCTAATTCATAAGAGATGGAAAAACACATATTTTAAATTGTATAAACACTTATTAAATTTAATACTTATAAACATTTAAGTCTCAAGTATGGTGGCATAAAGCCTAATGTTAATTGCACTACACACTTAACAGCGCTTACAAATCTACTAGTGGTGCATATTTGTAATTATCAAGTTAGTGTTAGTTGTATAGTTAGTGTGTTTATTACAATTTATATAATTCGTATGTGGTGAGCCTGCATTTTGTCCTAAAACTATATCTTTAACTAAATTCCATTTATACCAACGAATAAAGCTAAAGGCAAATTCAAACTATTTCTTATGATATATAGTCAATGGTACATTAAATGTAAGTTCACAAAACCCTGTTAAAATTTTACATTGTTCCATATAATCTTATTTCAATAGTATCGTAAAAGAAATTACTTAAACTGTTTCAAATTCCAAATACAGCAGGAAACTATCCCTGCTTTACGTAATGTATTCTATATATTAGTAAATTACCTTCATTTTTATTTCACTATCATTTAAACTTTAACCCTAAGCCTAATATTTCAATTCAATCCAAAACATTTAGCTATACCAACGCCACTTTACAAAGTACATCACATGTATCTGATCCTCTTGTTTTAACAACTGAAATAATTTTTCTCAACCAAATACCAAAAAAATATATTAAGCTACAAGTATTGGAAATTGATTCCAGTAAATTCTTAATATTCTTAATGATTCTGGGCATTGATTATTGTAGAGTTTCAACATACACTTAAAAATCTAGCTCTTCAAGTATTTAGCTCTGTGTTTAGACACGGACGCAAGGAAGTTACAATTCATTTTACTTGACACACATATAACTGGTACACATTATAAATTATACACTTACGATTAGATGACTCGTTACTTCACATTCTCAGGAAGAAACTAAGAAAATTTGCGATACCACATCGAATGGAGATCAAGATGATTAATCGACAGAAGTGCGTTTAATCTCATATAAATTCACGGTAGTTGCTGCTTAAATATTCAAAAAATAAATAAAGATTCCAGTAAGAATTTTACGCAGTATTTTTTGAAAAGTTTAACTTACCGACTTAAAGAATCTATCCTCCATTCTTTAATCATCAGTATTATTACAAAGCTCATCTGGCTCAACTTGGACGACCTTTGACACGTCATTCAAGTCGTCTTGCCGTCGCCCTCTTTGGTTTCCACGCTTTTCTCCTTCAAACTTATCCATCATCCTGGGCACCTTACCATCCATCCCGGTAGAGTAGGCCCTTGAGCTTTCTCCTGTCTCTCCGATGTCCTTCCAGTTTCTTTTGACTTGCTTGGTCAGTATGGATACTTCAATTTTGTGCGCTTCCTCTTTTTCTTTTAACTTCTGCTTCAACTCCTCCACCTCCTTCGTGGAGTCATACCACCATGTTCGAAAGCATCCTTGCAAAGTTTTCGCTAATTTCGCATCCCCCTTCATTTTCGTAATCTTCTTATTCAATTCTTCATTCTTATTTTTCAACTCCGAAACCTCAGCCAACTTCTGGTCCACCTCTTCTTTAAGAACTAGCAATTTTCCCTTCAAAATCTTCAACTCATCCTCCATCACTTTTTTCTCTTCATGCAAGTTTTTTTTCTCCTTTTCTCCATCAACAACGTGCTCGAACCAAAAATCTTTTTGTGCTTCTATAAGTCTTTGTTTTATTGCGATGTCTCTTTCCCGTTTCGTATTTTGCAGCACTTTTTTACCCTCCTCATTTTCGACGAGGAGATCATTGTTCCACTTTTTGAGCTCTCGATTTTCTACCATCAAATCAGAATAGGTGGGGTAGAGCAGCTCCACCTCGTCCTGCTTTTGAGTAGATTGCTTCAATTCCATGTTCAAAATATTTTGCGTTACCTTTTGTGCTTCCATTTTATCTTGTTCTAACGACGTCAACTTTTGACAGGGCTATAGCTCTATAAGTTCCGAAGGAACCTGCTGTTTTAACTTGTTAAATTCACTGAAATCTTGAGGATTTTCTTGATCCTTTTGTGGCTATTCTCCTTCAAATTCTGGATTCATTCCCTCCCACGATTTAGATTCTGATTGTGGGTGGTGCTCAGCTTCCGATGACGTTTCTGGCTCAACTTGATTGCAATACTGGCTGTAATTATCGGACCTATTTGAACTACCAAAGGTGTATGGATGGGTGTGATTAGAGCTTAAGCCACTCTTTAAAATTGTCATTTAAAAGTTACCAAAAAAAATTTCACGTAAGTCAAAATGGAGTTTAAATTGTGAAAAAGAAGAATTTTTGAAAGCTCCGGATGATTATTAGATTATATTTATTTTCAATATTTTTTGCTCTACAGATTCACCAAATGTAGTTCTAGTTTTTTTGTATCTGTGATATAATAATATTGGCCCACAACAGGTCACTTGTGCATTTGCACTAGAAAGAATTTTTGACCTTGAGTTTGGTACTTTGGATCTAGGCTTTAGTGAACCGTGTTTTTGTCCGATATGACAATTTACCAAAAATATATGAGAAAGTGGAGAGACAGTTTTAGATGCTGTGCTCTGCAATGAAGGGAAGCGAAGAAAGTGCTAAGACACGTAAGCTTTCGATGGGCTGTTGAGCTGCTGGTTTTGGTTGCGTTTGAGCTGTCATTGCACAAAAAGAATCAATAACTACCGCTGCTAAGGATGAGAACCATAAAGGGATGAAGCTGGCAATATGACAAACATGATCACATATTTTGTAATTGCAATTTTTATTCTGACGCAAATAAAATGTGGATTCGTGCTGGAAACATCAACTAATAAAACATTGAAGACAGGAACTGTACACACACAAATTTTCAGTCACAAATGCGTAAAGCGAATGTAAAAATCGCTTGTATTTTATAGCAATTTTTCCATTATCCACCAAATTTTCGGGTACGTTTTGCTGGTATTGTCCTAAATGTTATACATTAAATGTGGTTCATATGGGACATAATGCATTTTAAACGATTCTTTTGATGATTGTTAAGGAAATTATTACGATTTGTTGATCTTTTAAAACCTAAAATCACTATTGAAATTTTTATTTGAACAGTTCAAGATTAAACTATCAAATTTCTTATGCACCGAATGCCTACTTGATCTCTCTCCTTGATGAATTTGTAAAGAATCAAACTAAATATTGGGTTTGCTTTGAAGATGGGTAAATTACACCTCGTTAGATTTTCTTCGTTGATTTTGAAATTACGTTGTGGATTCACTTTCCTTCATATTGTAAAAAAGTAAAATATATAGTCAATAGTACAACATCAGAAATGAAATGAAATATTTTTTATTAAAAAGTCTGATTCGAAAATTTCAAATTACAAGTAATTATCATAAGGGAACTGAAGTTTTATTCAATCGAAAAATTATTAATTTTGATGAATAATAAACATAAGTCACACTACCATCTTAAGAATTTTGAAGTAAGATTTGCACTAAGTATATGAAATTGAAATAAACTTGCTTATTTTGCCAATTTCTTAAAACCAACACATTGGAACTATCACTTAAGTTGTACGAACATTCAGAATTAATATGTGTATTACTGTCTCATTACATTTAAACTAGAGGAAACTTACCAATTAATACGCTTATTTGAATTTACTATCAAACTATCAGTCACGCCTATCACGCTTCAGTGTAGTCCAACAAACGGTATTGGTGGTATTATCTTTTCACCGTTAAACATTCACAGAAATCATGCATATTATGCCAAACAGTCATGAATACGCTTTCAATCGCAATAAATGTTAGTATATTAGGATGCTTTCTAATCATTAGGTTTAAGTACACTAGAAACGTAATATGAGTAAACATTTAACTAAAAATGTTTCTTAGCGAATTATGTGTGAAACATGCTGTAACGTTTTTAATATAATTGCTATAGTAATATATAACACATAAAAATATTGGACCTATTGCAATAATCCGTTTCAAATAATTTCGCTTGGATGAATATTACTGCTTCCAACATTTAAATCTTATGGACTACACTACACCTATCAGCGCTCAAAAATGAACTAAAATAGTAGATTATAAACATTTTGAAAAAAAACTACAATTTCACAACTTGTTCCACAGGGTGTAGTTTAAATTTTAAAAAATATTAAGCTCACCACCACCCCCGCATTTACTCCAAAACCTAATATTTCAACTCAACCCAAAGCCTAGAGCTACATCAACACCAACACGAACCCATTCATATTTCTACATGTTACTTTAAGTATTCCCCAACACACCAATTTTATTCGGCGTCTTTGAAACAAAAGCTGAAATTTGCCTCAATTTTCGTATGTCTGGAATCCCTAACAATAAATTCGGAGAACCAAAATACAACGGAATTACGAGACGGGCAACGTTATAGCAACCCCCTCTAAATTTATGTTAGAAATTAGCAAGCTAGTGGGTGGAATAGAATATAACTGCATTTTATATAAAAACTAGAACACTAACAATATTCCATTTATACCTATGGACTAAAGGTTATGTGTACATAGTCACACTTCTAACTTACATATTATAGTATATTAGAAAGATTTTGACAATACATTGTTAAAATTTCACAACATTGTTTCAGAATCTTATTCAAATATAAAAAAATTATCTTAATCACTGCGCTATCCCCTATAACGTTTACACTCAAATCTAATATTTTAATTCAATACAAAACATTAAGCTATACATGTACACTAACACGAACCTATTTATTCTCTTAAATGTTAGTTTTTTGTCAGTACAACAATCTTATTCTTCGTCTTAAAATAAACTGAAATTCACTGAAATATACAATTTAATACTAATGACTTTATTAAGCCTCCATAAGAGATGATTGTTTAAATTTGAACCTTCTGAATAATTCTAGACACTGATTATTAAGTAATCGGAATATCATTAAGTAGTTAGTTTAAAACTCTTGGTTTGACATGGACGTAACGACATCACACAGATAATTCATTTCACTTCATAGCGTATAACAGGTACACATTAAATTACAAACATCAAAACATTTACTTTGATCCTTTCTCATGCATAAGAAATAAAAAGCTTGTTACTTCCACGCGTCCTTACGTTTGTTTAGTATTTAACATCACATGTATTTTATACTCTTCTTTAACTTTATACATTATACGCATTTATGGCACACAGGTAAAATTTATTTCACTTCACTTCACATTAAACTATTACCGGTACACATTACATTATACGCATTGATGGCTCCCTCCTTACTTTGTACTTCTCTTTTTCAAGAAAGAAACTGAAAATTTCTGATTCCATTATTGAATGACAACCAAAAGAAGGGTGAAG
This sequence comes from Orchesella villosa, assembly GCA_036850725.1. Classification (NCBI taxonomy): domain Eukaryota; kingdom Metazoa; phylum Arthropoda; class Collembola; order Entomobryomorpha; family Orchesellidae; genus Orchesella; species Orchesella villosa. The sequence continues at coordinate 4,689 of JAANSM010005403.1, read as the reverse complement.
TGGGATTGCGCAGAAATTTATAGTAGTTGCTGCTGAAAAATTTCAAAAAAAAAATTCATTAAAATTAACAGTCTTGTAATTACGATTATTACGAATGTAAAAATCTTTATTTAGTGCTTCTAATAATATTTAATTTACCAGAGATAAAGTTTCTATCCTGCATTCTTTATTCATCCGCCTTGCCTTCGCCCTTCTTAGTTTCCACACTGTTCTCCTTCAATTATTCATCATCCTGGGAACCTTCCCATTCATCCAGGTAGACGAGGCACCTGACCTCTCATCCATCTCTCCGTTGTCCTTCCCCTTTCTCTTGAGTAAATTGCTCTCCATGTGCCCCTGCTTGGGAACTCCGCTTTTTTCTTTCTCTGCACTCAGCAGCGCTTCGTCTTTTTCTTTTATCTTCCGCTCCAAATCCCGCACCTCCATCCTGGAGAACTTCCAAAAGGTGCGATAGCAATCCTCCATGGATTTCGTACTGTCCAAATCATTCTTTATATTCTGAATTTGATTTCGTAACAGCAGCACCTCACTCAACTTATCGTTTAATTTTCCTTCCAAAACCTTCAGCCTCTCTTCCATCACCATATTCTCCTGATACAACTTTAGATTCGCGTCAGCTGCAACAATTGCCTTTTTGTACCAAAAATCTTTTTCTGCTTCCTTAACCCTTTGATTCATTACGTGCTCTTTGTCCCGTTTCGTATTTTCTAGCTCTTTTTTCACCTCCGCATTTTCGACGAGAATATCATTATTCCACTTTTTGAGCTCTTGGTTTTCTCCCATTAAATCAGAATATGTTGGGTAGAGCAGCACCATCTCTTCCTGTCCTTGACTAGATTGATTCAATTCTACCAACTGATTTTGTGGTGCCTCTTTTTGTGAATCCACCTTTTGACCGAGCTCCTGCATCACAAATATCGATGGGATCGGCTGTTGCAACTTATCAAAATCACTAAAATTTTGAGGGTTATCTTGCTCCTGTTGTGGATGTTCTACAGGATGTTCTGAAGTGATCCCCGATTCCGATTGTGAGTGGGGCTCAGCTCTCCGTGTGTTTGGTTCGTGTTGATGGATACTTTGGGTTGCAATATGAGAATTACTTGGAAACACAAAGGTGACTGGAAGTGTTGTTCCGAATTCCTTAAAGCTTGTGCCTAACTTCATAATACATCAACGAAAATTGAATGGAATTTTGGGTAGATGTAGAAATATCAAATTTAAGTAAAAAAAATGGAGTTTGAACTTTTAATGGACAAAGGCTTTTAAAGCTCTCCAGAAGATTACATAAATTTTATCTTGAACATTTTCTTTCTAAATTCAGTAAATGCAATTCTAGATTTTACTTTTGGTACAAAAATATTGACCAACTGGCCGCCACTAAATCTGCACTTGCATGAATTTTTGGTCTTGATTTTGTTAATTCACTAAACAAATTAAATTCACGATTGTAGCCGTAAGAAAAGTATATGAGACAGATGCTCCGCTTCGTATTGAAAGTAAGAGAAGAAAGCAATAAAGCAAAAGCAATGATGGGCTGTTGAGCCGCTGGTTTCCTTTAAGTTGCTTTGGACAAAAAAAATCAATAACTGTTGCTGCTAAGGATGAAAACTCTATCAAGAGATGAAGATGGCAGGATGACAAATTGATGTGATCGCAATATTCTGTGAGGCGAATATTACATGGATTCGTGGTGGTCCAACTTACAAGTAAAACATTGCAGAAATGAGAAAGCAATATAAACACATGCAAATTTTACAATTGCCAAATAATTGGTAAAGCGAATGTGAAGGATCTCTTATGTATACTTAAAGCATTTCTAATGCGAGGGTTACCTTTTATATGCTTTGCTGTTCTTTTAAAACCTTGCTGAAATTTTGATTTGTATTGCTCGAAATTTAACTATCAATTTCCTTCTAACATGACAAGAATGTATTCCTAACCTCTCTGCAAATTCTAAAATCACGCTGAAAAAAGTGGATTTTATTTGAAGATGAGTAAATAATACTTCATTAGACATTAGATCTCTCTTCGCTGATTATGAAATTAAGTTGAACCTTTTCCTCCACGTTGTAACATTATAATAAAAAGCAGAAAACCACAGATGGAATAGAGTAATATTTTATTAAAGAGTCTAATTTGAAATTTCTAATTACTAATAATAATTAATAACTGAACTGAAGTAGTATTTAATCGAAACATCAATATATTTCAATATAATTAACATAAGTCAAGCTACCATCTTAAAAATTGAAAGTGAGATTTAAATTTATTACCACGAATTGCCCATATCACACCGATTAATCGTCACAAATGAATTTATATTGTAGATTATAAGTATTTTAGCAATACCCTGTGCAAGTTTCACAACATTTTGTCATGGTCTTATTCAAACAGAAAAGTAGTATTATATTCGTCACTATCCGCAACGTTTACTCCTAAAATTATTGTTTCAATTCAATCCAAAACCTATAGCTGCATCATTATCAAAACCACCCAAACTCATGTTCTCTCTAAAATTGAAAATTTAAGCATTTATCATAATACCAAGTTTATTCCTCGTCTCTTAAAAAACTGAAATTCTTCTGAATTTTCATGTTTGGGATTCCTAACAATAAGGTCGGAGTACCAAAATAAAACGGAATTTTGATTCGGACAAAGTTACAGTGTTCCTCATATGTTATTTCTTAGAAAATATCAAGCTAGTGAGTCCATTACAATATATTTACAATTTCATTTTTGTACTAAAGCTAGAACTTTAACAATATTCCATTCATATCGACGATAAGGTCGTGTGTATGTGTTCAAATCCTTAACTTATCTTAATAATAGTATATTAAAAGCATTTTGACAATACTCTTTAATTTAAAGACTTTAAACATTTCACAACAATGTCCCACAATTTTTTAAAAGTAGAAACATGGACGCAACTACATCACACAGCTAATTCATTTCACTTCATAACACATAAAAGATATGTATAAACTTAAACATACATGGTCCAATTCAATTATCTCATCAAAACATACTTTTTCTGGTCCTCCATCGTAAATAAGAAATAAATAGCTCGTTACTATTCTCGCCCTTAAGCTTTTTAACTTGTATTTTATGATTTACTTCAAAAAATGAGATTAATTTTTGAACTACCAACGAGAATATTTTGAATATTGAGCCATAAATAGTGAGAATTGATTGACACGTTTGTTTAGACGCATGGACCCCATTAAATTACACATTTAGTTCACTTCACTTCACAAAACATTACACATTTAACGCATTATACCGGTGCGGTGTACATTAAATTATACACATTGATGGCTTTTCATTTACTTCTCTTTCCCAAGCAAGAACGTTTGAAAACTTGTGATACCAGATACCATTGAATGACGTTCAGGAGATGCTTGAATTGGGATTGCGTAGAAATTCATTATAGTTGGTGCTGAAATGCAGCAAAAATGATCGAATCCTGTAATTAAAATGAAAGCATATAAAAGTTTGTAATTTATTAACTAAATTTTTATTTAGGGCTTTAAAGGAAATTTAATTTACCGCTATAATAATCTATCCTGCGGTTCCTTATTCATCCAGATCTGATAGCTCAGTTAACTCAACCTTGACCACCTTTGAGACGTCTTTTAAGTCCCTTGTCATGCCCTCGCCTTTCTTAGTTTCACCGAACCCCATGTGCCCTTGCTTGGGTACTCTGCTTTTATGCCCTTTCGCTCCCCTTTTTTCTTCCATCTTCAGCTTCAACTTCCGCACTTCTGTCACTGAGTCACTCCACCAGTCACGATAGCGATCTTTCATGAATTCCGCATCCTCAACATCCGTCTTCATTTTCTTATTCTGATTTCGCAACTCCACAACCTCATCCAACTTCTGGTTTAATTTTCCTTCCAAAACCTTTAACCTGTCCTCCATCACCTTTTTATCTTTTTCTGCTTCTTTTAGCCTTTGAGTTATTTCGAGCTCATTATCCCAGTTCGCACATTCTAGCTGTTTTTTCGCCTCCTCATTTTCGACGAGGAGATCATTATTCCACTTTTTGAGCTCTAGGTTTTCTCCCATTAAATCAGAATATGTTGGGTAGAGCAGCACCACATCTTCCTGTACTTGACTAGATTGATTCAGTTGCATCAACTGATTTTGTGAATCTACCTTTTGACGGAGCTTCTGCACCTCAAAGTTGGATGGAACCTGGTGTTGCAGCTTATTAAAATCACTGAAATTTGGAGGATTATCTTGCTCCTGTTGTGGATATTCTTCGGCATAATCTGGAGTCCTCCCCATCCACGATTCACATTTTGAGTAGGGCTCAACTCGTCGTGTCTCTGGTTCATTTTGATGGCAATTTTGGGTGGAATTATGAGAATTGCTTGGACACTCAAAGCGGCGTGGGCGTGATGTTTCTAATTTCTTTACGCTTGTGCCTGTATTCATTATTCATCAAAACTGGAATGCAACTTTATGGAACTTTAAGTAGATGTGGAAGTACGAAATGGAAGACAAGAATGGTTGAATTGTGAATCGGAAATAGCTTCCAAAGCTTCTTGCAAAAGCTCTAGAAGATTATATAAAATTTTATCTTCAGTATATTCTTTCTAAAATCTTATGGTTTTCGTTGGTGCAAAAATATTGACCTACTGACCGCCTCTACATTTGCACCTGCATGAACTGTTGGTCCAGATTTTA
>JAANSM010005402.1:0-10170 GCA_036850725.1 Orchesella villosa | reverse complement strand
GGGTTAATTTCAAGCACTTTTAATTTCATAGAATACTCGGTCTAGCGATTCGAAAGTTATTGGCGGGAAAGTTCAAAACCTAAGTGATTACGCTGAAAATCAGTATGTAGGGTGATTTTGGCATGCTCGATCAAACAGTGGTAGTAGTTTTTAAATCGGTCATATAACTCGAAAGTTATTGGCGGGAAAGTTTACAATATAAATGATTAATCTGAAAATTAGTATGTAGGGATATTTCGGCATGCTTAATCAAGTAGTGTTAGTGGTTTTGGAATCTGCCAAATCTTTCGAAGGAAAGTTACCTTGGGCATCTAGTTTGTGTAACTAGCTTGGGTAACTGGTTTGTGTAACCAGCTTGGATAACTGGTTTGGGTAACCGGGTTGGGTAACTAGTTTGAGGAAATAGCGTGGTTGGGTAACTGGTTAGGGTAACCAGCTTGGGTAACTAGTTTCAAATAATTCTCGTGATTATAATTGTAATTATGATCATAATTATAGCCATTTGTTAGATTGCTATGAGCTGCGTATCTACCTTGCTTACATGTAATTTATTTTAAAATATTTTAAATTAAGGTTACTCTCATTCAGTTATATTGCTCTCACAATAAATGGAAGCAATCCTGAGTTTTGTCTTGTATATAGTGGCTGAATTCACATCAAAACTATTGGCGCTAGTGTATAATTCAGATATACCACCAATATGTTGAACTGTTCAAATATCAAACATTATCTGGTGGCATAGAAAAACGTGCCTTTAATAAGAAGAATGTTCACGGTATTACACAATCCTTAAGGAAAATAAGCCCGTCCCGATTAGTTTATTTACCAATATCAACGTTAGCTACTTCAACGTGCAACCAATCAAAACCTTTCATACGCTACCACTCTGAGTCCGTTTATGGTAAATTAAAATATTTTTCTCATTTTTATTTATGGACGCTGGAGTATGACAAACTAGCCTTACAATACACTGTTAAGAAAACAATTTGTGTTGTAGATATACGTCGATTGTAAAATTTCCCGTGTTCGAAAAATAATTTTGAAAAGTGGGAGGGAATTATTTTTGGCTAGATTGGGCATACTGTGAACATTCTTCCTTTGTTCATCTTTGACAATGTTAAAATAGCAGTGAAGGGCTTTGGTACACTTACGGTAACTATGTACATATACACGGCATGCATTAAAAATCTTCAGAGATGATATGCGGTTGGCTGGTGGCTCATTTGACAAATGAATTCATATCTCCTATATACGTCGACTGTAAAATTCCCCGTGTGCGAAAAATAATTTTGAAAAGTGGGAGGGACTTATTTTTGGCTAGATTGGGCATACTGTGAACATTCTTCCTTTGTTTATTCTATGGCATGATGATGGAACTGGATGACGGTTGAGTAAAATTAAATTGTATTAAAAGTTTTACTCATAGCTCTGAATGGTTTTCTCTTACATAACTTTACAATACTGATTCAAAAATTAACTAATTTTTGATAGCCGAACTCGTCGCCAAATGTTGTGTATGAGTACAGTGACCGATATTTATATTTAACAACTCATAATTGCTTTATTAATAATCAGTTTTCCTTTACGTTACAGTCAAGTCTAGGGTAATATATAGTAAACTTCTCATCACCAAGCCTGGAATGTGTGTGTGCTTGCCATGCTGCAAGGCTTTGGAGTCATCCTACCTAGAATACAAGAGCATGCTGAGCTCATTACTCAATAAAGACATTCATGTATTTAGGTTCAGATACTACAATATTCAATGGACTTTTTAATGAGGATTAGGTTATATCAGTAAATGCGCTCCTGTTCAATATATGAGGATTTGAAACGAGTCGCCCTATATACCGTGTTATCTCTATTTTCTATTGTTAAAACCACGGTTCTTTGAGAACCAGAACTTATCTCAGCTAGTTCCAAATACATGACATGTATACATACATACAATACAAATATGACATGGCTCCATAAAACAGTATATATCTTTGTTCACTTTTCATTTATGTATGCATTATGTTTAATCATTGAATTTTGAAAATTTGGTTTGTATGAATATTCACACGTCGTGGGGACAACGTTCATCGACTACATTTAGTCCTCTTTCGCATGAAAGTTAAAAATTATTACGCTCACTCCTACTCTCATGTCAAGCGAACGCGTAAATTCTTTCTCTGAAAAGTATTGTCCGTATTGAAGGTAGGCTTTTATCGATAATTAATCGAACTATAAATTGATTTGAAACTTTTGACTGTCTAATAGTAGTTGAATTAAGGTGGTAGTAGTGGAATAACTGAACAAAGTAATCCCCATGTAAATCTCATAATGAATATCATGGAAACAATGCAAATACCTTCAGAATAATTTGGAAAGTATAATTTTATAGGAATCGGAAATATATGCATACATAAAAATTGTTTTGTGAATAACTGGTTATAGCTTGTACACATTTTGGTACGAATGGAAACAGTGGTGATTGGTGAATGATGACTTCTGTAAATACTCTATTGTACATTTTAGCATACACATGGTAGGTTGGTAGGTATATACTGTCTATCGGTAAAATGATTTAGATTATACAGATAAGCATTCTACTTATCTTGAATTCGAGAAAACGTTGGTTCTGCAAAACGTTTTAGCGGTTTTTTTGCCATATTTTACCACAGTTTCCCACATTCCTTTGGCTTTAGCATATCGTTTAACGCCTTTAATAACTTTAAGGCACTCGCTACATGTAATATCCTTCGCCATTCTTGGTCAACTTCAAATAAGCAATAATTACGACAACAATTAATCTAACCCATATAAACTTAACGCAAGTAATTGTTAACGTTTGTTTTTTGTGAGTTTAGGTATTTATGTCGACGACAAAAATGTTGGTAAACCATAAGGTCGAACACAAAATGAAACGTCCCCAGAATAAAACGTCGACAGCGTATAATGCGGTGTACAAAATATTGATTTTAATTTGAACGATTTTTCGATGAAAACATTTTCATCTCACAACTAACTTAGTAATTTATAATTTATTTTGTATTTACTCAACATAATTGACCAATTTTCTTTTTTATCTAACTTAAATATTGTTGAGTTGTTAAAAATCATTTTAAAATAGTCATGAACTTAAACTTTAAACCATATTATCACCCAAAAAATAGACTCATATATTTTTGGGTTTTACTTTGGTATTACATGCTATTACTTTGGGTAGTTTTAAACACCAATACCGATAACTCATATTTCATCACCAAAACCAAACATTTTGATAACTAACAAATTGATGCGAAGGGGTTCAAATCGAACAAGCACATATGAGATTCTCAGTTTTAATGCATTTTCTAGCTCAATGGAATGAAAATCTCACACAAAATAAAAAATCCCTTGATGTATGCCAAAAATGTATTTATACATGATTTGATGAAAGCTTTGATAGAAAAATGGTTCACCTAAATCGGTCGTTCTTTTAAAACCAAATTAAAGCACCTTCATTTATCGTAAGCAATAACATCGTAGTTACATTTGTTATACATAAAAATAACCAGGAAATGAACAAAACGAAGTTGAACATATAAAGTATTTGCATAGATCGTATATCTGCTTACATAACTAAAACTGATACTCAATTAATACAAATTCAATTTTAAACAGGATTTTATAAGGTTAAATAGGAAAGTATTTTTAACAACGTAATAAAATTGGCTTGATAAAATGAAACTAATAAATTACGATTTTAAGAACTTGAAAACATTGGAATACACTTTTGTTAATTAACGCTGCTACTGATCTTTCCCTGCCTTTTCTCTTTTGCCGCAGCGTTTCGCTTCCTGCCGACGAGTCGTTCTTCTGAACACCAATAATCGGGACGATTTCGCTTCATTCTTGAATCGACCAGCTCTGGTGCCATATCTTGCTCCCAAAATCGCACCAACTTCTCCTTCATTTTATTCCAAATTGCAGCAGTGTCTTCGTTTCTCTCAATGCGTTGAAGAAAATTACCATTTGGCGTCCAGACGAAGTAATCCACCCATTTTCTACCAGTAACAAAAAGCTGCATAAGTATTTGAAAAAAATGATTGTGTGTTGGTTTGAGAGCGAGCTTTCCAGACTGAATGGACAAAGGGCAGTCCTTTGAAAATTTCCACCAAAGCTGCGGGGTAGAATCACGGATCGAAAATGGACATTTTACTTCCAGAATGCCTTCAGACCCGATAAGTCCATCTGGACTGGCACCTAAGACACCATCCTCTAACGAAACCATTAGCCCAACCTTTTTCACGGTCCCCTTTTCTAAACCAGTCTCTATCTCATAAGCGGCAATAGCAAGTTTTTCTGATTTTATGCCATACTGCATTGCGATTGTACCACTCCTGTTGTGTTGACGCAGAATACCGTTCAAAATTGATGTATTATCGGAAGTAGGTTTAAGCTTAAAAACTCGGCCTGCCACTGAAGCTGTGACTCTTGTTCGTCGATGAGAAAACCACACATCACAATTGGATTGGTCTCGTGTAGCTTCTTCTATTTCTCTCCTGGAACTTTCGTCTACCATTAAAGTTTCGTGTAGCGTTCTGATGTGGGATGTTCTCAATTCGATACTCATATCTGGTTGATCCGGATTGGAGCCGTAGTCCTTGTCCCCCTTACTCCTTCCGGATTTTAGAAACCCATATGACATTGGTTTTTTCGGCTTCCTAGTGCGAACCCGTTGTCGTAAGAGAACCTCTCGCTTCTCCATCTTTAGCCATCCGGAAAGTGGTTCCTTTTGATAGGCGTTGCGGTATACATCTGCCACCCAAAATCGGTTTTTATTAAAAGAAAATGCCGCACAAGTCATTCGCAGGCTGTATAGGAACCCTGAGCCAAAATTCTTACGCTTCCCTTCGGTATATTTGTTTGCAATTGACATGAAACACTCGGCGCTATTCGTATTCTTCTTTTGTATTAGGCTTGAGGACATACTAGCTAGTTTTGAGACTGCTGTCATTAGTGGGGTCCACATCACCTTTGTGGTCATAACTTGGTATTCGTTTGGTTCGTTTCTTTTTGGATTGTCTGGGTCACAAAAATACTGCTTGCATTGCGAATGATCACCAAAAACATGCCTTAGTACGTTATATATATCCTTTGAAAGCTCTTGATCTTGATTTGGTATATGTTGAAAATTGTGGTTGTATATAATAGCACTTCTAACATCCATGTTAATTCTTTTGAACTTGTCTTCTATTCCTGGAATTTGTCGTTCTTCTCTTGGGATTCTAGGTGCGCTTTTTCCTTTAACCGAGTCCGTAGAAATGTCGTTCAGTTTTCTGGTGAAGTTCTTCAGGGCATGATTATAACATTCTACCTTTTGAACTTTAATCCCGGCGTACACGTTTTCAACTGCAGAATGAACAGATGAGTCACCATCTCCAACAAATCGTTTATAAACTACTCCGTGCATTTCTAAACTACGACGAAATCCCTCTGATATAATATCCGCCTCCATGGAAGTACTTGTCCCGCTCCAATTTTTATTGCATTCATGAAAACTAGGTTTCTGACCCTTGTTAGCAGCGAGAGAGCACTTATAGCACGTCTTTGTTCGAGTTCCTATACATTTGTTAGATAGTATAACAGCTATATTTTGTTTATTGAAATGTAAATAATAATCCAATTGAGTACAGAACTTACCTATGAATATTATTTTCCCTGTTCTGCATCCTATAATAACGGCAACTCCGGAATTAGAGTCGTACCCATGACCGTATGTCCTCTTCCCCCACCCACCATCGGTTTTCACATCTATCCAAGGTACTAGCTCACCGTTGATGCACACAAACTCGTTCTCAGCTATAGCCAGAGCCTTTTCTTGTTCTCCTGCTTTTCGGATTTCGTCGTTTAATGCACTTGAAAAAGAATCTCTTGCTCCTCTTAGATGAGTCGTAAAGCAATTTTTGGATGGAACAGGTAGGTCCATGGTAGTCAAAACTGTAGCTATTGCATCGTATCCAACTGCTGCAGCCAACGTACCGTAGGTTAAAGCCTTGTTAACAGGAAGACTTTCATTTCCAGTATCACTCTCTAGCTGTACCTTCCATCCACAAATGCACTTGAACACTTGTTCTCGACAAAGTCCTCCATGGTGTGTTGTCTCTCTGGCGAAATTGAATTCTTTGCCGCATTCTTTTCCATGAGCATAGACCTTTTGCGCGAATTCTAAAATCGAGACACCGCCAATAATGCGTCTACCCTCCAGCTTAATAGACTTTACAGTTTGGTCTTCTTCAGTGATATCCATCATTGCGCTTAAGTTTTCATTAGGACATGTAACAATACTGTGGTCCTCACAATCAATGTATTCTACTGTGTTCTGGTCGTTTTCTTCACTATCGGCTTCCATAGGCCCAACATAGTTTGAACTTCGAGTGGCAGAATCTGCAACAGCCACTCGTAACGCTTCTGCTCTGGCTAAGCTGAATTTCATTGCATTGTAATTATGTACACTCTGGATTCGCTTTGTTCGCTTCTTCTTATAAGAATTCTTCACCATCGTGCTGCTGTGATTTCTGAAACAACACATATTCTAACCTGTCATTTTGCTGGCTGTTTATTTAAATCGATTTGTTTTAGTTTCAAAATTAATATAATAAATAGTCGACTTCAAGCGACGTGTTTTTAACAATTATGTTTTTACTATTTGTTTCTGCATAATCCAAGGAAAATTATTTGCCAAATCAACAACAACAAAAATTATCAGCAAATTGTTATGCTGGTTTTTAAGTTTTCACATAAATCAAATACTTCTAACAATTATTTTTCGATGCTAAATGACAAAATATGCTATATGATAATAAACAAGTTTCCTTTTTTAATCAACTGTATTATACAACTCGTGTATTAAATTCCGCTTTTCAAAATACGTATCGAACTTTCTTCCTATCGATCAAAAATACTGTCGACATTATTTCCTAGCGATCAGAAAGGACAGTCGACATTTTTTCCTGTCGATCAAAAAGTACTGTCGACATTTTTTCCTGTCGATCAAAAAGTACTGTCGACATTTTCCCCTGTCGATCAAAAAGTACTGTCGACATTATTTCCTACGGACGTTTCTTACGGGGATCTTAGCGTATAGATACGTTTGAGTGGGGACGTTTTTACCTGATCGTAAAATTTAATACAGATTGGAAATTAAAAAGGGATGAAAATGGACAAAGGGTGCACAGTGGTACTTATTAGTAAATATAATTTCTCAGCTGAATTTTAGTATCGTACTTTCACAACTAAATTTATTACTTTCCTATTTTACATTGTTATTGTTAAATTTACCTCTAATGATGACTGAAACGTAAGTCTAAACGTCTGGAAGGCAACGATAAACCGATGATTTACACTCGAAACTTCACATAGAACCTATGTCTATATCCACACTATGCACTATAGAGTTAATCCTGTTCCGGTTATGTCGCAATTAGTCGTTCAAAATCCTCACTTCAGCGATAAATTATCTAAATGTCTTCAAATAGAATAAGTAATCTATTTTTCGTTTATTCGGGTATCGAGCACACTGACGAACAATGTCAACAATAATATATTTATGATTAGTTGTGTTGTGGGAATTCGAATTTCAAAATATACCGCCATGATTATTATACATGCTCCTATATGAATGAATGTATGTATACCCATACGAAAATATCGATTTCCAAAATTGAGGCTTGAAACAAGCATATCTTTATTTTGAAGGTCAACACCACCTCAAAAAACATCTCCAGTAAATAGAGCAACCTTTTTTTTATAATAAAATGTCAAGTTCGTATGTGGTGTTAGGCTTCTGAATCTAGATTTTTATGTCTGAATGAGTTATGTAAAGCACGTAAATCCATGCAACATTAGAGAAAGATTAGAGTATAGTATAGTTTTGGATAGTTCAAATAGTTCTCGAATATAGGAACAAAGAGCAGAAAGGCTTGAGCAGGATCCATCAGTCGTCACATAATCTCCCATGCTAGATTCGATAATTAAAGTGATCTGACACATTACATCATACATCATTATCATTCAGATCATACAAGTTTGAGACGTTACGAAACTAATGTTATTGGCAGCCAACCATGTGTATTATCACGAATGAAAATAATGTTCAGTGTGTGCAGTGTCAATGAGTCAAGTAGCATTTTGTGTATTCGGAGTAGCTTTTATTTCATTTAAAATATTTTTCATAGAAATCCGATCTCCATAAATCACACTGGAAACAAGGATAACCACCTCTTGAAACCACCCACGTTAAACCTTCCGTTATATGTGCACAAGTATTTGTTTGGAAATTCTGTTCGTACCAATTTGTAGACAATCGCTTGGAGGTGGTGTATGCAAAATCTCAGAAAAATCGTAACGACAGATTTTGCCTAACCATTGTTGAAGTGAGAACAGGAAATCCCATGTTATTCTTATGACAGCAGTTACTGAAAATGTAATTTTCATAGTTACTATTCAGTGAGAGACGAACCACCTTAAGTCAAAGAAATAAACTTTGTTTACTTTGCCAGAAAAGCGCGTTTAATTTCAAATTGTGCTGTCCGCTGGACTCGGTGGTAATACTAAATGTGAATTGTGCGACGGCTGTGGTTTCAAGCACAAAAATTTTGATAGTAGGCCTCAAGCTATGTTGCTTAGCTATAAGAATTAAATGGACGCATAGCTGCCCCGTGTAAATTCACTTAACGTGGTGAGATGCGTACAGATCTAACCTGTGCACGTTAAATTCGGTCTGTCAAAGGACACAGTGGCCCAAGTGTGTTAGTATGTGATACCAAGAATAGTAAGAAACTTCGAAGCCATTTGAAATTCAATTGTTGAAATTAATACTGACAATAAAGAGAAAAGTCAGTGTTTAAAATATAGTTAAAATCTTTTTAATTCATTGAATTGCATTTTCACATTTTTACCTTTGCTCGCATTTTTTAAAAGTAAGATTCAGTTCGTTTATTTTTTGGACCATGAGAAAATGTATTAGCGAAGATTTGATTTTATATGAGTGGGCTGTGTGTGCTCGCTCATAAATGATTGATAAGAATTGTGATTGAGGCATACTTGAGATTTATATTTTTCTTGGCTTGCGGTTTATTCCTTCGATTCGTGAAGATATGTATAAAACAGAGAGATCAATAATTATTGTAAAACAAGATTTGAGTAGAATATGTCTGAGTTTAATAAATTATCCAAGCTATTCTTATCAACCATTTTAAATATGGCTAATCCATTATTTATTCGTTTTTATATTTATGAGAACTGTGGAACTTTGGACGCGTATTATGAGTACGCTTTCAATAGAAATAAATATTATAGGGGATATGATAATTTAAATTATAAAATCCTTGTTTTCCAATTTGGACAAATCTACACCCATTACTTGGTAAATTTGAGAACCTCCCACCCTGCCAACGCGTAAGTTGTTTGTAATCTCCCATACTGTATTTCATCATGATACACGTGAACAAACTATTACAACTGATGATTTGCATGGCAATACATGCTATTCAAGGAAAACTGGCTCTAATGCTCCTGAAATTTACAGTTTGAGGTTTACGTTTATTAAGTCACACGATGAACACATGCGATTTTTACTTACAAGAACAGAAGTATGTAAAATATTTCTACAATTTTTCAGACCCACCAGGAATCACAAATCTTGTAAATGATTGCTTCTAATTCTACCATCAATCTTTTCATATATTAGCACGAAGTATTATCCCTTGAAATAACGAAAAGGGCAAATAGTACGAAAAAGTCTCCGATACATGGCTCATCTTCGTTCTGATTCATCTCTTGTGTCGAATAAAAAACATTGGCTTGTACACACTCCACCGTGGCCCTTTATACGGACTCATCTGGGAAAGACAGGGGTAAGGTCAATCTGGCAACTCCTCGCAAAAAATAGAATGCGATGGGAATTACTACGACGTCACAGATTTCATCACAAGGTACCCAGGAGGCAACCAAAATATGGGTTATTTCGCAAACCCTGGGGACAACGCAAAATAACCTATTCAGCAATTTCATTCTAGATCATTTAGCGAAGTGCAAGTGATAATGAAAACTTTGAAGAGTCATCCAGTCACAGAGTTACCAGGTAAATAAAAAAAAATTGTCTGCATTACGATGAATTAATCTAAATAATTTGTTTGAATTTAT
>JAANSM010005401.1:0-10171 GCA_036850725.1 Orchesella villosa | reverse complement strand
ACTCTAATATCCAGTGCGCAATAATAATTTTAGTTATGAGTATGCATAAAATTCATCCTAATGCGTTGTGCCACTGTCCCATTCTTATTGAAATCAGAATACTTTTATCCTTTTGATTTTGTCTACTGTGAAGATCATGATAAACTACGGATGTTTATCATAACAATGCATGTTGACAACTCAGAAAAGATTCCATTCTGCTCCACTCTATTAACTCACTGAAGATGCATAAGCATAATATAGATACAATACATTCATACTAATTTCTCAGTAAATAATATTATTACAATTTGTCATCCATTTAAAAGCTGGAAGATATGAAAGAAACTCGGATAATGTATATAGTAGTAGCTCAGGTTGAAGGAAAACAATACAATACACGACAAGTTTGATGATAAAACACGCACATCATAAGTCGAACTAAGTTGTCGGTTATCTTCCGTAAGTGAAGTATTATTATTGTGATAATTAGCTCATTACAGTAGCTCACCATTATTCTTCAAACTGAACCATAAAGGTAGTTTGCATTTTCTTCACGTGCACACACATACATCTAGGTACGCTTGTATATTCCACTGATTTCTGGCTTGTGATGATGAACTAGAACTATTTTGTTTCCTAGAGTTCCCATCGCCAAAACTATATCACTTTGCTACCTGCACCTCTTGTGGAGTCTCCGGAGAAGATTGCTTTTATGCCGTGCACCAATCTAATTAGCGATTAGTAACACCCAAAGGTACAAACTAGTAACATCTGCTACTTAATAACCTTTAAAGAATTTGCGTCATTTTTTCACATCTCCATTTTATATTTGTATCGATTAGCAATGCTCGTAATGTGTGAATTTTGAAAAAAAAGCTGAGTAATTAATTTTAGTTCATGTAGATTAGTTTTACTCTGCCTTTTCCTTGTTAGATGGACAGTTCTACTGGTGACAAATCGCAGGAATCACCACACACATATAGGTTTCGTGTGAATCGCATCAATTCCCTTGCAGTGGGTTGCCACCAGGACGCGATCCAAACAATTAGTGAGGAGAACGACGAAAATCATCCTTACGTGACATCTTACCCCTTAGAAACTATTCCTGGCTCCCCCACTTCATCAATAGCAAGTGAAACCGGTAGTGGTACTCGGAAACAAAGTTTAAATAAAAGTTTATTTGCTCGAGTAGCTTCTAATAATATTCGAAGTCAGCAGCAACAACAAAGTCCAGCGTCTGCCACCATGTCAAATCAAGGGGGTAATACAGGCCCTCCGCCTGTCCGAAAGTTTTCGATATCTGGAATGTTGGGGAGACGCAAAAGTTCTAATCTTCCTGATTTGGAAGATTTTTCACAAACCAATTCCACAGTTGGGTTATATGGTAAAAGTTTGAATCGCTATACGCATGATGCCTTGCCAAAAATGGATCATTACAAGCATATGATGTCATTCCACGCTGCTCAAAGACCTACAATTGAGGAGCTACATGATGAGAAATACCGGATTGATCAAAAGGTTTTCCTAACAAAAAACAAATTTTTGTGATTAAAAATTGTAAATAAAAATGTGCGAGAAGTTTGCTTCGGTTGTATATATGCAAGCTGACTGCTGTACGGAAGTGTGCAATGGTAGAAGGAAGCTTTTCTAGGTGAACAAAGAAAGTGGCTAAACTAAAAATGCTTGTTATGCCGTCTTTAGGGAGCCGGTGAAACCGGTGAGGAGGAAGAGCCAGCCGGTCTAACGAAATTCGGTTGGGTGGAAGGTTGCCTTGTAAGATGTCTCCTCAATATTTGGGGAGTAATGCTCTTTCTCCGGCTTTCCTGGATGGTTGCTCATGCTGGGATTGGTAAGTTTATGCAATAGTTATGTAATTCATGAGCTTAAAACATACATTTATCTAAGCCAGGATTTCTCTTGATCAAATAAAATCATCTCTGTGGGAGTCAGCGGACCTTAAAACTAATGACGTTTTCAAATTTTACAGTTCAGTCACTAATAATCATTGCGATTTCAACCGTTGTAACCACAATTACAACTTTGTCCATGTCCGCTGTCAGTACTAATGGGGAAATGAAAGGGGGTATGCAACCATGCAGAAAATTGGTCATTATTATGCATGCAAACTACAGATACACACACACATGCTCGTTATAAAGTACAAAATTGTGTTTTTTTTCTCTCTCTCTCTCTCTTTTTATGAGCACAGGTGGAATTTACTACATGATCTCAAGGTCTCTAGGTCCAGAGTGGGGTGGGGCTATAGGAGTCGTATTCAGTTTTGCAAATGCTGGTATGGCTGCATTGAACACTGTTGGGTTCTCCGAGTCAATGATCTCATTGCTCAGTACTCATGGCCTGAAAATTGTGGATGGTGGTCAGAATGACAACCGAATCATAAGTTGTATTGCCATTGTCGTTCTCCAATCTATCATCGTTATTGGGATGGAATGGGAAGCTAAGGTAAGTTTGTCATTGACGAATCAAGTGTTAACTGGTTAAATATGAATTATAATAATAGTTTCACTTATTAATTTTCCCTATTCAAACTCATTACATATATGTTCACTTTTACGATTTAACGCTTCGGTTGTCAATTTGCTGCACTACTCCAGCCACAGAATTAGGGTGAGAGTCAAACTTGGGTGTGCACAGGGTTATATACTGCATAAAGTAGTTCGTCATATTATCTCTTAAAGTAAACATGAATGATTGCTGATTGCCCCAAAAGAGTTTGACTTAGGCTTCTTCATGTTCCACAACATGATTCGAGCTGTATCCTGTTTCCGCGTCGTGTAATGCGCATTTAATTAGGATAAAATAGGCAACATTACATTAATGAAAATGGATAGATACAATATATTGTCATATTGTATTACATTTCCAATCGAACTAATCTTAAGTTTTTCTCTTCAATATAATGATTTTATTAAGTATAGAAAGAAACATTAGCAAAGGCAATACAATCTTGGAGATTAGCTTTTACTAAATATCAGCTTAAAGATGTAGAAGGCTAATGAATACTCCATTAAAACAAGATCGATTCCGTGCGAGTGCTTCTCCCATGTATTGTTCCTGGCTTTGTAATTGTAATGTACTCCAATTTACATCCATGCCAAAGGTTTTGCTCTTAGATGGATATTAAAAAAAAGATTTAGTCAGACATCGCAGTTGAAAGACGAATTCTGAAGTGGAATCACCAAACCAAACCTACATGGGATTACACAGAACGTTGTTGTGTGGAAGTTCTAAATAGTAATATTGCATGTAATACTTACCTCTCTCTCCATTCTCCATGAATATAGAATGACTTCCTCACTTTCCCACATCTTGTGTATGTTAGTCTTAATCCAGTGTATAAGGGAGAAGGGGTGGATGTGGATATAATATGTATGCACGAAATCATGCAAAATTATAGCATAAGACTTTGGTGCTCTCAATGCCCATAATTACTTGTATCTTGTATCCGAGAGAAGAGATTCTAAAAGCATGCATAAAATAAAGCTCCCGTTATATACGAACTACTCACAGTTAGTTTCATAGTTCCACACATAATAGTACATGTATTAAGCGTGTAGCTCTTTGAAACCCATTTTTGTTCTTCTCCAAATTAGAAAGAGCCAATGCTAGTCAGAGATTGGATTGAATCAAAGTCCATGCTATCCTTCCTTTTTCATTACGTAAGTTCAGGCTAATTGGAACGGAAACCTGTAGATTAGTAATCTGCAAAAAGGATACAGATATACATATATATAACGTTCATAGATGAATGTTGGACAGGAGCAAGGGAAAATAAATGGTTAGGGAATGTACATGGTGTGATAGTGATGCTGATGGTAAGGTGATAGTCAAAATTCTGTGATTTCTCTGAGTAATCATGCACTAAAAGAGCCTTTTTAGACACGCTCAGTTCTTGTCTGTCGCTCTGTTTTTATTATCCACACTTGCTAAGCTTGACTTGACTACATGTTATTGGCCTTGATCCAAAAGAGTATAAGTTTTTGTTTTGTTAATGCTTTTCGCATGATGCATATAGAGCTCCAAGTAATTTGCTGATTACTCCCTCTCTCTCTCTCTTCTTTCTCCCTTATACCAATTGTAAGGTTTTGATGATGATGGTGTGATGCTGAATAACTACTCCGGAAAATGGCTAAAAGCTTCGATCATTATTGCCGTATTATTCTGGCGTGTGCTACCGTACTCTCAAATTACGTATGGATAGAGCATGTGTTTTAATTTATGGAGGTGTGTACACTTGCACTACACATTTTTCCTATGGCATGAGTTTGAATGTTTAAGCACTTTTTGGAGGTACTGATTGTGATTGTATTACTAAGGATGAACGACGGAGGCCTCACGTAATGAATACACAACCGTATATTAATTCCCCTTTGTTTTATCCAATTCACCCATAGCTTTGGCGACACTTTCATGCTTATTCATGTGAAATGTCGTGAAAGCAAGAGAAACTATATGTGATTTGTTGGTGTGACCATTTTATCAATTTTAAAAGTAATAGCGTAATAGTACTAAGCGTGTAGATAAGGAAATGGCAGTATTTTCCATAAATTGTAAGCTTTATCTATCGAATTCATTTCCAGGCGCAAGTTGGCCTTTTGGTAATTTTGCTGGTTGCAATGGCTGACTTTGTGATTGGGGCTTTCATTGGACCACAAAATGATTTGGATTATTCCAGAGGATGGATTGGTCTTAATTGTACGTAATTCAATTATTATTCCCTTCTCGTTTATTTCCTATGGCAGGCTATTTACTAATTGAATCCATCCAATTTATGTAACAAAACATGAGTTTATGATTTAGTTTGTCCAAAGTCCAAACTTTTAATATTTGATGATGAATTTTGAATGTAGCAACGTTACTCACAGACAACTTGGGGGGTGGCTACAGATTTAGTGAAGGTCAACAACAAGACTTCTTCTCCGTCTTCTCTATTTTCTTCCCTGCAGTCGCAGGTATCCAAGCTGGTGCGAGTATCTCTGGAGATTTAAAGGTAAGACAAAAACTGTTCATCACTATGAATGCTCATGTCCAACATGAGATATCTAATATAGAACGAGTGTTTTAGTATGAAAGCATTCCTTTTTCGTATATGAATAATTAATTGCGAACAACTCATTCAAAATGCACTTCATGGATTTATACAGTTTAATTCTATATAGCCAGTGACTAGACTGGGTTATATAGTTTCTTGAGCGCCTGTGTTAGAATGGGATGGTGCGAGAGGTTAGGTTGAGAAAGTGTGCAAACTAATATGCAAGATCCCTTTTCAATTCTCTTTTCTTCCATCTGGTTGTAGGACCCTGGGGAGGCGATTCCTAAGGGGACATTATGGGCAATTGCTATAACGTCTGCATCATACGCCGCTTTTGCTATCCTCGCTGGCGCTGGAACATTACGGGAAGCGTCAGGAAATGTAACAGAAATAGATGACTGGTCATTTGCCAATTGCACAGACAAAACTTGCAAATGGGGACTCTACAATGATTTCCAGGTAAAATTACCATTTGTAATGCATGCACATATCTTGTATAAAAATGGAGAAAAGAACGTATTTTGTACCAAAGTCACGGATCCACGCGCCTAATAAATGTGTTCCCACTTAAGTCAATGCGCCAGCCAGCATTGCTCTCATAACCCCACTAAAGTTTCTAACCACTCTCTTGCTCCAGCTCTTCCATACAATGCTATGTGTGTGATAAACCAGAGGAGTGGGAGTCATTGCCGCATTGTAGTGAGAGAAAAGTACTTGTAATGTCATATGTTATCCAGGTTATGGGGCTAATGTCAGCGTTTGGACCGATTATCTACGCTGGATGTTTCGCAGCCACTCTCTCGTCAGCACTTTCATGTCTTGTTTCTGGTCCCAAAATGTTCCAAGCATTGTGTAAGGATAAAGTATATCCGTACATGACCAAGTTTGGAGAGGGCTATGGAAAGGCAGATGACCCGTACTGGTCCTACGCTATTGGATTTGTCATTGCCCTTATATTCATCTTAATCGGTATGTTATATTCGTTATACGTATGCGTATATATGACTGTCCAAAATCTTCCATATACATAAATCTCACTGGTATTTTTATAACTCAAAAAAATGAGAAAATGGGAATCTCGCCTGAGCTAACACTATTCAATTTATCAATAATACTATTACCACGCACTGGCACACTGACGTTGTGGCAAACGACCCACAAGAAATTCACTTTCCCCTCCCACGCTAGGAGAAAGTGGAAAACTAGCTTTGATCAGTTAACTAAAAAATCAAGATAAATTGGAAAAGGTACACAAGCATTTGATGTTTATCATGGGAAGAATCATGCGTTTACAGAAAAACACATAAAACTTTACTTTTTCTACTAAACCAAACTTATCAGGAATTACGTAGTGGATTGCAAATCAGATTGAAATTACAAGAGGTTTTTGTATGGTAGCACTATCAAGTATTATCTACTATCTACTGACTGCGTTTGTTCCAAATTTCGTGAGTTTTGATACACTTGATATATTACAAAAATCTAGAGCACGTAGGACGTAGGACAAACCAAACCGAAAGTCGTGCTTTGTACCTAACGTTTTATCTTACATGCACATCTACAATACACTGTATTTTATGTAAAAAGCGTGCCTACAGCTTTCTCTTGTGAAAGAGAGAGAGAGAGGGAGAGTTTTGTAAAATTTGTCGCATATCTCTGTATCACAAACTCAGCTTACCATTAGCGCACACGTCCTGTACGTATTATGCGGTTCTCATCGCGTTCCGGAAATGGAATAAAGAGGCTGGAAAAAGTTGTAGTCATATCTTTAATAATAATATATGTGAATTTTACACATGTACACATTTACCATCATGTCCACAAAGAAAAGTTTTGTATATGTAGGAATTGCATGTCATGGAATGTGTGGTGCTGGACGATAGCTTAGCTTAAAGCTTGATAGCGTATCTTCATCCACATTCATATAGACTTATTATTTCACAGTGGCTTAAAGCTCTCCTTGGTTTCACTGTAGGTTTTGTTATCGTGTCAGGTTTCCCCACATTTATATACAGACATACTATGACGTTAATACGGGCTTCTTTTCTTTTGAAGATAGTCAAGGACATTTTCTCTGTTGTTCAACAGCTTCCTTTCAACCATAATAATGTAAAGCCGGAAACAATATAATGTTCACAATTTGATATATTATATATAGTCAAGTTTCGTGCCTTTTGTCTTGAGCGTCTTTACTCTGGTTACTTTTATAATGCTATCGCTCCACATTTCATTGTGAAAGGTATGGAGTTTTATTGAAGCATGGAGCAAAAAGGTAGTTAACAGAAAATGGTAAAGATAATGGCATCTTTCTCTTTCTTGGAATTATATTTTTGGGATAAGATAAAAATAGACGTTCCGACGTTCATATCAGTTCATTCCCTTTCATGATAAAGCGGCGCGCGGTAGTAAATGTGGATGTAAGAAGAGATGTAACATGTAATGTAACGACTTGGAAGATTTTCTTGGATGCATTATGATACGATATCATCTCAGAATATGGAAACGACTTTTATGTATATTAGATGTTATAATAGCTGACATCATTCAGTAAATCGGTGCTACCTACATCTACAACGGCTGCCTTTGCAGAATTCAAAAACGATTTCCAATGATTCCAAAAGAAATTTGTTCAGTGATTACGATTAGCGGTATGATATCCCAGTCGATTGTTAACCTAAACCACGTATCTCAATCTCAATAATCCATGCCATAATGGTTTCTCGTAAAAATGGTGCTCTGACATTTGTTTTCAACGATTGTATATATACTCGACATTAGCCTAATGCATTTCTAATGTCTTGCTCTATTGTTTTTGGTTGGATATGCGGAATATCTGAATGCGAATTTGGGATTCAAAATGATCAGCGGATTTGAATGCGATTGCTTCCATTGATTTCCAACTTTTTTATGGCTACCTACGCCCTCCTAAATTTCTGTACGTTTCACGCCTCCCTCGTCAAACCTTTGGGATGGAGACCAACGTTTAAAGTAAGAATCCAACTTTTAAACTTACGTGATGAAATTTTTCATTTCTGTAGACACTTTAAATAATTAAGGTTTTAATTTATTCGATTTGCACAAGTCTTCATTTTCAGCAATTACTTATATCACATTATCATGGTAGGAGCAGTAAAAACTGCTTCGTTTGATGAAAATATAAAATGCTCATGCTCATTCTGATTTGTATTTCAACCCTTACAGTACTACAATACGTGGATGAGCTTAATTGGAGCAATTTTATGTGTTGCTGTCATGTTCTTAATGAGTTGGGTCACAGCATTGGTATCACTTTTCTGTACCATTGCCCTGTTCTGTGGTGTCATTTACAGAAAACCAGGTACGTCCATATAATATGTCTCTAAGTTCATTTTCATGCGTTTCTGTTTAATTTTGTTAAAAGGGCACAAATGCACGTAAACGAAGAAATGTCATGCCTCGAAGAAACAAAAGCAAGCATGTTGTAGCAATATATTTTCATGAGCCGACAAGCATTATTGATGATTGCTTTTCCTTATTGTTCGAGACCATATTCTATCCAAAACAGAGTGCTGATATATATTTTTTTCTCTTCCATTCCAGATCTGAATTGGGGAACATCGGCTCAAGCACAAACTTATAGTGATGCCTTAAGTGCTCTGGAAAAGTTGGCTGTTCAGAGGGAACATGTGAAAAACTATCGGCCCCAGATACTATGTCTTACAGGTAAAGTTAATATGACAAAAGGGACAAAAAAAACTCCTCCTCATCAGTTTGAATTGCTGTGAAGATATACAGAAAAAAAAGAAAGACGTATCAAAAGTTGAGAAAACGGTTGTTGTTGTTGATCTAGAATTCGTTACTCATTCACTACATTGTCTGTAAAAATTGTTAACTAGACTTTCAATCTCGCTATATATTTCCTTTTATTTCTTGTTGTTTATCTCTCTCTCTCTCTTTTCCCATGAAGGTATACCATCGGATCGACCTGCTCTTATAGACTTTGCTTACATGCTAACAAAGAAGCATTCCCTGCTAATATGTGGACATATAGAGAAAGATCGCTCAGCCCCAAAAGCTCGAAAGGTCATCATTCAAAATGGATATGAGTGGCTTCAACTTCGGCGAGTAAAAGCTTTCTACGTGATGGTGGACAATTGTACCTTTGATGAAGGTGCCCAGACACTCATCCAGGCCACGGGAATTGGAAAACTTGCTCCGAATATTTTACTCATGGGATATAAAGAAAATTGGCAGACTTGTCCACGAGAGGAAGTTCAAGACTACTTTACCGTTTTACAGTTAGTACATTATTTATTGAACAGCTCATACTTTATTGTACTTTTTTTTTCCTTCTCGCTCTCTTTTACTACTCAGCTCCATATTATGTTGTGATGTGGTGATGCAATCTTTTATATAAGGCTTATGTTGTGTCCTTCCACGAACCTTTTGTATGTGTAATGTACTTATTCATATATATTTAGGGACAATGAACCTACTTCAGAACACACACATTAACCATTTTGTCGTTGGATTGGATATCCCACATACTTACCGCTTTCATAATGTTCCATAGTTATTTCCCATCTTACCAATTTGTAGTGGCTTGGAAAGTTATTTTTCGCTGAACCCCTAAAAAAACTTTCTTCAAAGAAAACTCTTCTTTTACCCCAAGCACTTGTATAGTTTAGTCATTCCCATTCTGGTTATTCTGCACATTTCTGCTCCTAGAGTTTGTTCTTATATGTGCCCTCACTTCATGCCAAATCCTAATCTACTTTCACTCGAACTCACATATTATCATGTATGGAGCAGTTGGCAGTTGCCTCGTCTCGCTTTTTTTCCTTCCGCTGCCTGCTCGAGCGGTGGTGGCCAGTTTACATCGTAATACAATGATTTGATTTTCCCAAGATCCTGCAGTGGTTCCCTAAAAAAATTTCTTGAGGTTTTCATATATAACCGGCATCCTGCTGCTTTGACGTAGGATTACTTACTCTTGTCCTTTTAGAAATGCTTTGTGTGCCTATATATTCCATAAATAATAGGGAGGTTTCGCAAATGAGATACGGTGATGGTGATGGTGATGGTACTACAATCACCGTCACCATACTGTACTGTAAGACAAGGAGGTTTCGCAAATTTGATTGTAAGCTGGATATT
>JAANSM010005400.1:0-10171 GCA_036850725.1 Orchesella villosa | reverse complement strand
GTTACATTTTGTGCCATTCGCACATATAAGTTCCAAACCATCTGTTGGTTGGAATGTTGGACATAGGCGCTTCGCCCATCTGCTGTCCACTAACGAGTAACTTGCTCCAGTATCTATTAAGCAAGGTATTGTTGAGTTGAGTGATTTTGCTTGAATTATGGGTACCCCGTCTGTTAGTATTGACATTGTTGGGAATAGGAACGTCTGGGATTGAGCGGTTCCCTCCCCACTTAGTTTAAATTGTTATTTATGCCAGTTGGATTCTCTGATTCGAATCCTGCAGCACCTTCTTCCGCGTAATCTTCCTCTTGTTCTTGTTCGTAATCTTCCCAGTCTTCGAATTCGGGATATTGAGCTCCGTCAGCTCCTGCCACCATGGCTATTCCGATTGCATTAGGACATGCGCTTTGAACGTCTCCAAATCCATGACACCTGTGACATTCTATTATTCGTCTTTGTCCTGGCGGGTTGGGGTTACTCGGATAAGCTCTACCACGCTGGTAGTCCGTAGTGCGGCTTACACCTCGCATACCTCGTCCTCTGCTACTCATGGCTCTATTATTTCCTCGGTTGTTTCCATTTTGTTGGTCACCACCTCGGTTTTCACCTCGGCCTCTTGTAGGGTAAACTCCTACTCCATATGGTCTTCTATTGCCGTTGCTATAATGTTGAAATCCACCTCTTTGCATATGTCCGCGAAACATTCTTCCTCTATCTGATTCGCCTCTACGGCTTCCACCACGCCATCTTCCTTGAATATGGAATCTGAAATTATTTCCTCGTCCCATAGCTTTCTGACCTTCTTGGGTAGCTACGGCTTTCTTGCCATATCCCTCGCGGCCGCTCGCTCTTAGTGGTGGTATGGTAAATGGTCGCTTAGCAACTTTATCTCTTGCTTCTAGGGTTGTCGTTGCAACTTCGCAGGCATGTACTAGGTCTAGTACTGATCGAAAAGAAGCTGGTCCTATTGCTAGCTGTAATTCTGGTAATAATTTGGACTGTGCTCGTTGGACATGGTTGGATTCATTGAAATCATCTTTGTAGCAGTACTTTGAAAGTTGAATCATATCGTAAATGAATTTCTCCGTTGGTTCACTATACTTCTGGAATCGAGTTTGCAGTTCCGTCACCCGTTTCTCAAATTGGATAAATCCTCCATATCTGGCCAGGAAGTGAGCTTTGAATGCGTCCCAGTCATTGGAAAGTGGTACGACGTAATCATACCATCTTCTCAGATCCTCTGGTAGTAACATTTTTACTAACGTGATGAAGTTCTCTCTCTTGAACCCATGACTGGTTAGGTAACCTTCAACATCTTTGAGGAATTCCTCCGGTGGGGTGTGTCCTTCCTTAAATTTGGGCTTTTCTGCCGTTATGGCGTTAGCGGCCACAATTCCAATACCCGAAAGTGCTGATGACAAAGCTCTTGTTGGCGAGGGGTTGCGGACTCGGTCAACTAATAGATCATTGTCTAATCTGAGCCTAGCTAGTTCCGCATCTTTTGCCGTCTGTTGG
Source organism: Orchesella villosa (assembly GCA_036850725.1). NCBI lineage: Eukaryota > Metazoa > Arthropoda > Collembola > Entomobryomorpha > Orchesellidae > Orchesella > Orchesella villosa. The sequence goes on along the minus strand of JAANSM010005400.1, from coordinate 8,656 downwards.
GCGGCATGTTCGTCATTGGCCCTCTGGAGTGCCTCTGCCACTCTCTGATTTATCAATGCTGTCACTTCATCTAGGTCCATTATAGTTGTGGATTGGTTATTGGATGGGGAACTTTCGCTTTGAGTCGAGTTTTCGGAATTCCGAACTTCGTAAGATTTCTGTGATTGATGGTATGTTACAGTAATTGGTGATACTCGGTTTGTTTGTTGTCGAACTGCGGCGTGCGCTTGTTCTATCAGAGCATTAATTCTTCTTAATGGGTTGATGGGTGTTACTCCAGCATTTGTAGTTGGTGTTCTCACTACTTCCGAGTACCGTCGACTACTTGACGACGGGATCGCTTGATTTTGTACTCCGCTATTCTGTGGCGTATGTACTCTGGGCCGTGGGATTGGTGATGGATTTCTAGTCTTTTTTGTGTTCTTTTGTTTAATTATAGTTCTGCGGTCGATTACGTCTTGGTAAGGCTTCCCACTTCGTAGTCCTTTACTAGTGGTGGGTGTTGTGGGGTCGCTTTTTGGCATTGGAGTCACTCGGGACTCTAATATCTAGCATTAACTTTGGGTCGTACCTCTCGATTCAACTCAACAATATATTTCGAATTACTTCGTAAATACTTTTCTAACCATATACATCAAATGTACGTCCTGGTTAGCTTCACCTTATACATCAAATGTATTTTCAGGCTTTCGTTTAAATTAATTGTTGTTTAAAATAGTTCACCATATACATCAAATGTATTTGCTGGTGAACTTAACCGTATACATCAAATGTACTTTATCGGTTTTCAACGTTGTATAACTTATCTATAATCGTGCCTGTACGTCCAACGTACTTAAATAGCAAATTTAAAATGAGTGTTTCATATCTCCATACGTCATACGTACATTGGAGATTGGTGAATTACACTCCGCCACTGTTCCTTATAAAATAGTATTGAAACAAAACAATCGTAAAAAATATATGGTAAATTGGTGACATACAGTTGTGAATGATTCCTTATGCCTTATGTAATAGATCACCTAACGATGCTTTTCCAATACTATGCTTTATTCCTATTCCTATATATCCTATGTGAGTTGCTTTAAATGTGAAATGTGTCTATATTTTGAGTGCTATATTGGTATATGCTCATATGCTAGAAGTAGTAGTTTGAATATTTCAAGCGTTAAATATCAGTCATCAAATGACCAAACATATTAGCTTCATATATCAAATGTATATAACAGCTTTAAGTGAAATTGTTGGTCCTAAAAGCGGGCTTGCTAGTAGTCATCAAATGACCGTTGCGTAAGCTCTGTACATCAAATGTACGTAAAAGCAAAGCAGTACATCGAATGTACATTAAGCATTAATAAGCATTGCCTTTAGTTGTGTGTTGTATGAAATTGTAAATGATATGTGGGTCAGTGGTAAAGAATTTTGTTCACCTTTACCTATATAATTTATGCAGCTGAATGTCAAGTGCAATGTTCGCTCAATTCCCTATGTGTACAGTGTGTGTACACAGAAAAATAACCAAATTTATCTTTTCTTTAAAGACAAAAAGCAATCCTACATGAAGAAATTACAAGTCGTAGATAGCAAAGCTACACCTTGTAATAAAAATCAAGTATGCATATGAATTAGCTGCTACCTTTTCCCTTCTAAATATTTTTCCTAGTCAACAAAAAATTTACATATCTTATTTTGACTTCGGATGACCCTTACTTTTTCTGGACAGTCTTTTGACAAAAGTTACATTTACAAAGTATTGTGTATCTCATACACGTTAAGTTTCAGTTCGAAATGAAATGCTAGTAAAAAAGTAAATTCAATGAACTGTCAAACTTTTCTTTCTTCTATTGTATGTTATAATGCTTGCCTGTGTTCTTTGTGGCTTGCTACTTGCTTACTATGCCTACATTCCCTCACTTTTTCTGGCTGAAGTTGAAAGATGAATAAGCTTTTAATGTTGGGCGTAAATTCTCTAAAGTACTGCCTACGTTTCACATATACTAGTTGATATGATTACTGGAATGATTGTGTTTGCTATATGCATCAAATGCACGTTTTAGCGAAAACTTACAACTCAAACCGAATGAAATACAATGTCAACTCTACTTTTTCCCTTGTCGCTTTCGTGTAATAGGATTGGCAATAAAAAAAAATTATGAAATTCGGATGTCGACTAACCAAAAATTCATTAATTCGATTTTTAAATTATGATTGTATGAGGCTTAGGTATTTGCTAGTGAGCGTTATGCATCGAATGCACGTATACTGCGACTTAGCAATTCCCGTTGTATGGATATATGTTTTTATATAATGCTCGTAGCAATAATGCTGATGGTTCATAGGAAAAATGTCGCTTTATTACCTTCAAGCTTTTCCTCTACTTCTTGTCACCAAAACAGCTACTGCTCGGTTTTCAGGTGTTGATGGTGACACTCAGGCGCCTCAATCAGGTCCTATTCGAAAGGTTCAGGTTGCTGGATTAACGTCCAATTATCGTCCGCCCTCTTCTCGTACGGTACTTCTGGATTCTCCTCCTTCAGCTCGACACTTTCACAATATTTCTCGCTTTTGATTTTTTAATTCAGCTTTTTACTCTCCTCTTCTTCTCTCACCGTTATTACAAAAATTCAGCGCGTTTCTAGTTCGTTAAACTGACAATAAATCGCCATGCAGCGTTCGGAGTGTAGTCTACTGGGTATGTGAGCGTTTAGATTAAAGTCTACTTGCAGTAGTCAATGGTTAGTACTGTAAAGCTATTAGAATAACTACAGCGTAAGGCTACTACTGGATTTACTGAATTTATACGCCTTTGGTCATGTACGCAATTAACGGCTGAGATTGCAGATCAAATCAAACAAACTATTTAGCTAATTAAATGCAATAGCAAATGAGAATCGAAAGTACTACAAGCCTTAGAAATAAGATAGGAAGATAAAGACTGGATATTATTTTTTCTGTGAGTTCAGTCTCACAAGGGAACAGGAAAGAATTTATTTTCTGACAGGTAATGACGGAGTCTAGGAATGGAATGATTTCTTTTTCTCATGTTTCATTTTTCTCAATATTCATACACAGATCATACAACTACAACATACACATTTTCTTTCATTCATTCATGATACACTTAAATACAATGACAGTTTTTTTGGATAGTTTTAAAGTTGAGGTTGAATGCGTAAAACCTGTAAGAAAGAGATTAACATAACACACACGTTCATACCACACACTCAACATTAAAATATTATGTATATGTTTTGTTGCTGGACTGTCTGGATCGCTGTTCCTTGTGGCTTGATGAGTACTCGTCCCTGGCTGACCTCATAATTGCATACCCTTACATCACCACCTTCTATGGTCCTCCCCGTGGAGAGCTCCACCCTTTTGGACCCTCCCTTGTTGGATGCGATGCAGTAGTTTGTCCTGATGTAGTGGGTCTAACTTCCTTGCTCTATTCATAACTTTATTAACTGCTTTTCTCTGCAGCTCTGCCCTCTTGTAGTCAGGATTTTCGTCCATATATCGTTGTTTATTGAGTTTAAATTGTGCACGCAGCTCGTCCGTAACTGGAACTTTAAAATGTAGACAATGCTGTTTGACATGTCCCATCTCATAACATGTAAAACAGGGTCTTAGATGCCTTTGGGGCGAGGGTCGCTCAGCTACTTGCTGTTGAATAATGAGCATTCGGCTCAGGTGGTTCTATGTCCATCGGCACTACTGGCACACTCGGAAAAATTGGCAGAATTCCTGTTGGCAGTATCTGCGGCTGTTGTACAATAGTGCATACAATTCCCTCTGATCTCATCTCTTGTTCCCTTAGAGCCCAACTGATTTTCTCAGTTAATTTTTCAAATTGTTTCCTATCTTCGTTAGGAATGTGGTCCTTGAAAATAACTACAGGACGGACTGTCGCAGTAGTTTCCGCCCGACTTGATACTTCATTTGAAGTAGTTGTCGCTTGCAATCTTACTCTCATATCACCGTCCTGCTGATCTGTTACTTCACGTGTTACTACCTTTGCCGTGGCAGTTGGTTTGTCGTTATGTTGGACGACTGTGACTACGCTTTTCATACTTGATTTTGGCGTTGGCGTTGTCGTTTGTGGTGACGATGTACGGCTACTATTCTCCACTATTGGTGGCGTCGTACAGACAGGCTCCCATGCCTTCAAGCAGACCTCAACGGCCATCAGCTCATCCCAATCATCATCGGCCCAATCAACAATTTGATCATTAGCCTCACAATGTGGGATGGTCTTGGTCTGAACCTTTGTCTTAGGTGGCGGGTTATCTACATCCATGGGGGTTTCCCAATTTTCGCGATCATCAGCAGTGTCAACAGATTGACAATTAGCCTTGGGTTTGATCTCTAGTTCCGCTAGACCTTCTAAATCAGCATGGAGCTGCAAATCCAGAGTGTCCAGCTCACTGGGTTCATCCGTAGCTGGACCTTTCTTTTTTGTTCTCGCCTTCATGACTGAATTCACAAGTTCACGTAGATCCTCGACATCTTGGCGGTTGGTAAAACGATTTTCAAAAAGCTGTCGCATTGGTAATTCGTGGAAACCACGGAACTCGTTTGCCTGCTTCACAATACTCCTGTCTGAGAGAATATCCTTCGGTGCTATGTCTCGTTTCCTCGCCAATTCATCTCTCCAATTCCATAGTGCATAAAAGAAATCTTGGCTTTCCTCTTCCCTGCTAACTTTAAGCTTTTCTAGTGATGGATGTTTCGTGGGTGCAAAAGGTTTGGAGCCATCAATCATCACCTTAATTAGCGCACCTTGGATTTCAACTGCTTTCTTTTCAAAAGCATCGTCAATATCCATGGCGAAATTATCCCATGCTTGTAAAAGAAAACGAGAGTCCTCAAGGGCGTATTTTATGGCCTCAGGTTCTAATTCACGGCGAGCCCAGTCGAAGTTTGTGAGGGACTTGTCCATGGTTGCCCCTGGCAAATAGGAGTCCACAAACCGTGTTAGCTTGATTGGGTTGCCTCCGTAAATGGCTTGATACACCGCTTGAGCGTCCACTACGGGATATGGATCAATATCAAAATATCTTCTCCACCACATCAAATCATTTTGACACCCGAACATGAGTTTGACCTTGTCAGGATGTTCCATAACTGGCCGCAGCAGATCCATGTTCTCCCAAATCATTAAGGGTTGAACGTAAAAATCGCATTCTGTTGTTGAGAATTGGATTAGAGCGGGGTGACTGCCACGGTACCCTTGTACCGCTCCGCCTTCCATGTCCGTCGCAAACCGTTTATGTTGGTTAAGATGAGTGACCATATCCACTAGTGTCTTAAACGTATCAACACGAATTGTGTCTTTGGCATCCTCATGTCCATTGACATACCGTTCCTCTGATTTCAGGTAATCCGTCGGAAGGTTGAATTCCTTTATTCGAACGAAGTGCGAATTATCCAATCTTGGAAAGAATTCTTTCGAATTTATCTTTTGGATAAACTCCTTGAAATAAGGGTATCCTGGATACGTTACATGGAACGGGTGAGTAGTTTCTCCGTATTTCTCATCCAGTTCTCGGCGTTCCTTTTGGAACTTTGACTCCTTCTTGCAACCAACTTGGCGTGACATCTGAAATAAAGATTAGGTATGTTTAATGTCATATCTAGTCTTTTATGACATGCGAAAGCAAGCGTAAGCGTTCTCAGTGGTATTGAGTCTCGTCGGACCATGCGTTATCTAATTTATAGTGATTTAATTTGGTTATGATCCGTTTAATCATATTTTCTTTGTCCTAGCCAGCAACTGACCATGTGGACTCTTTAGAAGCTATATACATTTTAGTCAGCATCTGACCTTCATGCAATTTTATTTACAATATTCTGAATCATTCGATTCAGTTTTGAGGATTGTTAGTCCTCTTTTTAGTTTTATAACCAGCGAGAGTTCTATAGTCGAGCCTTTCTCGTACACGTCTTGAAGTACGGGCTGGTTCTTCTTGGTTTTCTGCTACGTCTCTTGGCTCGTCTGCGTTGTCAACATTGTCGACATTTGGCGATGTTACAAGTCGACGACGTATTGTGCGTCGTTCTACGTATGGTCTCAAGTCGCTTACGTGTCTACGGCCGACACGACGAAATTCCGGAATAGTCAGTATCTCGAATGTAACGTCATTATCCTCCGCTTGTGCTCCAAGTAGGAATGGACCGATCCATTTTCTAAGGAGTTTCTGGATTTTATGAGCAGTTTTGTCCGACCTTGCGTGGTTGCGAATCATAACCTTATCCCCAGACTTGAATGGATGTGGGATGTGTTTCTTGTCGTAGTAGGTTTTATTGGCCTTCTGCATTTTCCGAATATTGTTCTTGACCCATTCAATATGTCTCTTTAAATCCTTGGGTATTGTTTTTAGTTGGTCAAGTAACGTTTCTAATGGTTTCGGATTAAAGTCAGACATCTCGCGGTCAAAAGCTGTTGGGATTTCTCTCCCCAATTGGAGTAAGCTTGGAGTACACTTCGTAGTTTCATGTACAGTTGTGCGTAAAGCGAACGCAAACTTCTGCAAATGGACATCCCAGTCTCTGTGATTGTCACGAACGAATGCTCGTAGCATTTCCACTATTGTTCTGTTCACTCTCTCTGCCTGGTTGCTCTGATGATGATACGGTGCTGTCAATCTATGTCGAATTTTCCATACTTTACAAGTTCGCTCGAAAAGTCGGGATATGAATTGACTTCCACAGTCACTAACTAGTAAAGCCGGAACTCCAAATCGACAGAATATTTGATCTTCTAAAATGTCTGCTAACTTCTTTGCAGTTGGTGAACGTATTGGGAAAAGTTCTACCCATTTCGATAGTGCGTCGACTATAACGAATAAGTATTCGTTTTGCTTACTTGATTTTGGTAATGGACCTAGTAGGTCACAATGAATTACTTCCATTATATGTGATGCTGGCTGCACTGGTTGCAGCAGTCCATACGGTAGATGGTTAGTGGACTTGGATTCTTGGCAGATTTTACATCCTCTCACATAATCTCGGATCGCCTTATCCATAAAGTTCCAATAAGTTTTCTCTTTGATCTTTCTAGCCGTTGTTGTTGCTGATAGGTGACCAGCATACGTAGAGTCGTGGAACATAAACATGATGTCTGCCTGTAGTGACTCTGGAATGACTGGCACGAAATATTCACCATATTCCTTCTTCGTTGTATTTGCTAATGTGGACGTATTAAGTGAAGTTGTGTGTCTTGTGTTCTTTGCAGTACTCGCTATTTTACTAATTTTCTTTCTTGCCCTTTTTATACTGCTCGGGTGATCAGGCCAAGTCTCTTTCTTCGATGCGCATCTAAAGGAGGAACCTTTTCCCTGGCATCTCTCCTTGTCCGTGGTCTTTCTCTCGACTCCTAGGACTTTTGATACCTGTCCGATTAATGACATAATCACTTGACTCGGAAGGTTTTCAATGGGCTTTATTTTGTCGAATCTATCGACTTTATCAGGTAGCAACCTGTATTTAATTCTTTTCTTCAAAACTCCCTCCAAAATTCGGTATCCTCGTGATTCCTTTGTTACCGATTCTCTGATCTTTGCAATAATCTCTTTGCACAGCACGTCTTTCCTCTGTTCTTCGATTAATAGTTCCCGGGATATTTTATTGTCGAATAGTGAGGCAATTGGTGCGTACATTATTTCGGGAGATTCCTCAAACCACTCTATTTCTTCTGGCAGAGATGGAACCGGGTTCAATGATAGAGCGTCTGCTTCTACATTCTTTGTGCCTTTGACAAGTATGATCTCGGCATCCCAGCTAGACATTTCCAAAGCCCATCGGCTGATCTTCGGCTTTTTGTCCTTCATTTGTTTGATGTATTGTACTGCTCGGCAGTCCGTTTGAATAGTAAACTTGTGTCCGCATAGGAATTCCTTCAACTTCCTGTAGGCCCATATAATTGCAAAAGCTTCTTTTTCGTAGATGTGTGCATTGCGCATTGACTTTGTTAAAAGTTTGCTGATGAAAGCTACTGGTCTATCCCTTCCATCGATGTGATTCACCAGAGTTGCGCCAACACCTTTTTCTGATGCATCACATTTTAGGATTATGGGTTTAGTATAATCCAAAGATGCTAGCGTAACTTCTTCGCACATTTGGTTCTTCAATTCTTGAAAAGCTTTTGCTTGTTCTGGACCCCAGACGAAATCGACTGTCTTCTTTGTTAACTCATAGAGTGGGGCTGCCTTGATCGCAAAGTCTTTTATAAAGTAGGAGTACCATTGGCACAATCCTAAAAAGCTTTGCACGTTTCGTTTGTCATCAGGTTTGGGAAATTCTCTTATGGCTCTGACTGTCTCTGGTTTCTTAGAAATTCCATTTTCACCGACGATATGTCCTAAGTATTCTACTTCCCTCTTAGCGAATTTCTCAATGTTGATTGTGAGTCCTGCCTCCTTTAGTCTTTCAAACACTTTGTCTAAATGTTTGAGATGCTCCTCGAGAGTTTTGCTGTAAATCAGAATGTCATCTAGAAAGACTTTTAGAAATTCGTCTACGTATCCTTTGAGCACTTGGTTCATTAACTTTTGGAACGTTTTAGGTGCATTCTTCAGTCCAAACAGCATACGTAGCGGCTCATAGTTTCCGAAAGGCGTGGTAAATGCTGCTTTCTCGATACTTTCTTCCGAAAGCA